>JADDOH010024210.1:0-135000 GCA_016648135.1 Agrypnia vestita
CAGACAGGATATGGTGAGTCCGTCCATTTTCGCTCCAACTTCTAGATCCTTCAGTTCTTTCATACAATTATCCATATACAGGTTGAAAAGCCATGGTGACATTACGCATCCCTGTTTGACACCTTTTGTAATATCAAACCATGATGTGAATGTCCCATTAATTCTCACGCAAGCACTACTTCCTTCGTACAGGGATGCAATTGCCTGTATGAGTTTACTCTTCACCCCATATTCAGACAAATTCCATAACTTTCGTCTTATCACTCTGTCATACGCTTTTTGGAGATCCACGAAGGCACAAAAAAGTTTTTGGTTCTTTGCCAAAAACTTTTCGGTCATCTGGCGCAGTGAGAAAATCTGGTCCATGCATCCTCTTCCACTCATGAAGGCTCCTTGTACATCCCACACTTTTTCTTTCGTTGTCAACCTCACTCTTTCTATCAAAATTCTCGCATACAGTTTGCCAACAGAGCTCAATAGGCTAATGGCCCGATAATTCGCGCAGTCCATTCGCGACCCTTTTCCTTTGTATAGAGGCATGATAACAGCTCTTCTCCAATCCTTAGGAGTGTAGCTGCCCTCTAAACATTGGTTGAAGAGTCTATGAAGCCACGTGAGTATTACTGGACCACCACCCTTAATGTACTCGGCAGCAACATTGTCATAACCCGCAGCCTTGCCATTCTTCATGTGCTTCAATGCTCTTTTAATTTCTTCCACAGTTATTTCATTCACACTGTCGTCATTCATAAATCCGTTGGACGCCTCAAAGGAGTCCTCACTCACATTCCCATTACTCTCATACATTTCTTCAAAAAATTCCTTCCATCTATCTTTTATTTCATTCTCGTTTCTAAGCATCTTTCCATTCTTTGACATAATAGCATTCACACACCTCTTTTCGTATCACTTCGAGACTTTTTAACTTCCTTCCAAAAGATCTTGATATTCTCTTGGAAGTTCAATCAAGTTCAAGAGTCAATTTAAGTCCCTCGTCCTTCCTCAAACGCTCCTTTCTTTCTTTCACTCCGTGCTTTACCTTTTTCTTACATACAATATATAAATCCTTTGCTAGCGTATATCCATTCACATCTCCATTCTTTGATGCAAAGAGGTTACACCACGCTTTTTTCTTCTCATTTATAAGATCTCTAATCTCGTCATCCCACCATGCATCTCCTTTCTTCCTTCCTTGGACGGTCACACCGCACACTTCCTTGGCTGACTCATACAGGCTCTTTTTGATGTGTTCCCATGCACTATCAATATTGAGCTCTTCCATACATTTCTCATTTAACCTTTCAGCGGTTTTCCTTTCAAACTTTTCCCTGGTATCCTTCTCTTGCAATCTATCGATTTTGACCCTAGTCGGGGCTACCACTGTTTTCTTCTTAGATCGCCACCCATGAAACAGATTCACTCTTGATACTACAAGAAAGTGATCCGTTTCAATTTCAGCGCCTCGAAATACTCTGGTGTCAACAGTGGCGGACCTCAATCTAGAGTCAATTACAATGAAATCAATCATTGACCTTTCATTTCCTCTTTCCCACGTATATTGGTGGATTCCTTTGTGTTCAAAAAAAATATTGGATACAAAAAGGTTCCACTCCAAACATACTTCAAGCAAACTATCGCCATTTCCATTCGTCCTTCCATCCCCAAATATACCAAGCGCAGACTCGAAGCCATCTCTTCGAGTTCCAACCCACCCATTCAAATCTCCAGCCAAAATCAATCTTTCGCTGTCGCTTTTCATGTCTATGACATCTCTTACACTCGTCCAAAACTCATCTTTCACTTCGTCTTTATCTGAGTTTACAGGGGCATAACCTACAATAAGAAATACCCCAGTGATCCCAATTTTGAAACGGATCCACATGAGCCTGGCACTAATGAACCCATATTCTTTCATACATTCGACCATTCGCTCAGAAAGCAGCGTTGCAACACCCTGGCATGCTCGGTCTGCCTCTGGGACTCCCGACCACAGTACGAGCAGACCATTGTGTTCCATCTCTCCACTTCCTTTCTTCATACTCTCACTTATACATAGTACATCTAAACATTTACTCCTCATGCTCTCACACATTTCATTCATCTTCCTTTCCATTCCTCCTCTAATATTCCACACACCAATCCGGCATTCTATCCTCCTCTTTGCGCCACCGTGGGGACTGCGGCATGACAGGTGGCTAGCCTTGTCGCTACCTATAGGCATAGTTCCCACAATTACTACCTAACACTCACATCAAGCACTCATCTCTCGTTTGCATTTCTCACAATACTTGGCTTACATCTAAACTACACATAATAGTAGGCTAAACTTGTTCACAAACTAAACTACATATAATAATAGATTCCCTTATACACATAACACTAATAAACAAACAGCTTAAATCTAAAATACACATAATAAGAGTCCAGTTCAAAGTGGTCCGAAACACACGTCGGGCTAGGATCCTAACTTCATTTACAACTCTAATTTAATAAATGATTAATTTAATAAGGATAAATACTGAATTGGTCTAAATTAGTGGAAAATCAAGCATTATAATATCTTAGCCATACATTTGAAGTGAAATGAAATTTTACAGACCAAAAATGATTGTTGTAACTCTTACAACAACCATATATGCTACCACTGATTTTTTGCATATCATTTAATCTTTTTTCAATTCTTTCTTACATGATTTTTTTTGTATCTTTAACGGAATAGGCAGCGTTTTCCATGAGAGCGCTTTAGCGGCAAATTTTTTCCCGACTTGATTCACTAATACCGTTAATGCTCAGCTTCTTTACGTGCTAAGATAATTTTCAATGCACAAAAGTATTTTTGGAAGAAAGCAGACCATAACAGTTAAAATCGCATACAAATCCGTTCAGTGGTTCTCGAGATTAGCGTGGTCATATAAACAGACAGATGCTCACTGGGGACTTTCTTTTAAACTGTGTATTGATAAACTGTTTGATTTCCCGAAGAAAATAAAACACAAAAATGAACAATATTTTATCTTTAGTTTATTTAACTTATCTAGGTTTCATAATGGTTCATGCGTCTCTCTGTAAAACAGATGCCGTCTGATTAAACCCGGGGTAAATATAGGTGGCCATTGTTAAACTACAAAATGAGGGTTGAAGGGTGAAGGGTGAAGAAAGAAAATGAAACGATCATGAAGAGTGAGATGTTTGTTTTAGTGACGTCATTACTCAGTCGGGAATACTGACTGCCAAGTGACACGATGGCGATGACTGTAAAACTGTTCATGAGACAGCTTAACGAGAATGGTTGCCAGAGGATAGGATGATTATTAATTGCCGATTTTTTTTGTGAGCTGATAATTTCAAATTTTCACTTTGCTTCGGAAATATTATTTTATGAAAATATTTTCATATCAAAAAGATAAAATTGGAGAAATTTTTTAATTTTAACAAAAAATACAAATCATAATGCTACAATTTAACGTAAGTATAAAAAAGTAAGTATTGGTAACCTATGCCCCTTAAAGTATGACTCCTTGCTATTTTCTATCGTCAGTACTGAAGTTTTAACTTAAAAACTTGAAACTATATGGCGATATACGAAAATAAAATGGGAATCATTAGAAGAAAAACAGGTGTAAGAAACGCGCTGAATAAATTAATGGATGTCTATCTCCAATTTTATATTGCGTATGTATGGACTAAACCAATAAATAACAATAAAAATAATTAAAAAATAATAATAGATAGTAAGGAAATTATCATATTATATACGTGAATTAATTGGAATAAATTACAATAAGTACATACACAAAAAAATGTGAGATCGCCGGCACAATAATGTCAACCGAACTTACTGCGCTGGAAATCTGCTTTAGCGAGCCATAATTAATGATCGTTTATTGAGATTCTTAATTATAAAAACTTTCATTATTACATAATATTATTAAAGGCAACTATAATATTATTTTTATATAAACAAAATTTCACAACTATTTTACTAGAAATATAGGACAGAAAATCAAAGGGGAAAAAATTAAAAGGTTGAATGCTGACACCGAGGATTACTAATATAAAATATAATGAATTTTAAATTTTACACATCTATCCCTTCCAAAATCATGTTTCCTATAAATGTATAGGATATGTTTCCTATAAAATCTTGAATTCAGTATATTATACATTACTTATACTCATTCACCCACTACATTACTGATGACTGCATTAATTTTTTTTTGGATATTGCTGCCTTTGCTTTTATGCTCCACATATATATTTACTTGCACCAAATAATTTTTTTTTGTTCAAATTAATTTTATTATATTTAAATTAAAACATATTAACACTTTATAGGTACGTGCCTGCAAATGTATTTAATTTCGCTTCTTTATTGTCATGTATATTTTTTCTCTATACACGAGTCTCGAAATCTTATAGATATGTTTCTTTACAATAAATGTTTTATTATATCACTTGATGTAAAAATAACACACAAATAATAATAATATAATAACGTGGTGTTTTAATTAAACATAAAATTATTATATAATATAATGTTACATTATATTATAAAATTTAAATAAGTTAATATTAAATGTTGTACGAAAAATAACGTGATACGATAATGCCTATAAACATCATAGTCTAAGTGAAACAGTAATATTTTCTAATTGTATTTCGATTTTGATTGATTAAAATTAATTTTTTATTTCAGGAAATAAATTGTTATTTATTTTAAGTTCACTAAGAGAAAAATTTAGCATTTGACTTTTTTAAATCCGTTCACTATAACTCGAGAGAGACTGCAGACCTGGAGACCTTTGTGGGCATCATGAGCTCCGTCGTTACCACAGAGGCGTTTGGCACATTCTATTGTCAACAAAAGATGTGGGAAGAGAGCCAGCGGTGGACGTGGATTTCACTTAACTCGAATCTAATGAACAAAAGTGTTAATCGTGTCATCACCATCGTCATCATTATATTATCTATACATTTCTTATTTCTTCATTTTATGTCCAAAATACACCTTTCCTTGCGCTACTGGAAGTTTTGGACCCATTCGTATAGTCATATATGAGAATCTTTCGTGCTTAAAAGGAAAAAGACAGTGTAGAAAGGACACAATCTCAATGTCGTGGGTGTTCTATTACTGCAATAAAATTTGTAAGATATCTTCAATTTTTTTATAAAATTTGGAACCCAAATTTCCATCCATCCATAAATCTATAAACCAAATTTTCATTATTAGCTTCAATATTGCCGGATGTCCTTCTGCTAACCTTGAAAAATTCCTTTCAGTTACCGGGTGGTAGAAAATACGCAGGTAAAAAGACAAAGCCAGGTGCTGTCAATTGTTTCAGCCACCTCCCCACGGCTTCCACCCTCGCAGTCTCCCAACCCTTCGCCCAATTACCGGGGGCTGATTCGCCAATGATATCTATTTTCTTGCTGATGATGCAGCGGCCTTTAATGAGGCTCAACCCGAAGCCTGATTGGTTGGGATTGGTTTTAAATAAAGAACCTTTATTTGTTCTCTTTTTGATAATAATAAATTGTCTTTCAAAAATGTTCTCGGATTCTTCCCTCTTTTGTTTTTACATTTAAATACGTTGATATGTAAATTTTAATCTTATATAACGACCCTCGTAGCCCAACTGGCTTCTCCCACCGAGGGTTCCAGGCTCGATTCCCGGTGAGGTCACAATAAAAACATCTGATTTACTCAAGCTTTACTGTTTTGTGATATGTATTGCTTCTGTATTTGGCCTCATGGCCTGTTAAAGCGCAATAAATACCTAATAATTAAAAGTTTAAAATTTTTAGTTTTCCTTCTTTATGAGTTTTATTGATACAATTTACGATACCGATTTCATTTAAAATATGGCTATATGATCGTGTTCGTTCAAAAGATAATTTTATTCAAAATACTAAACAAACATTTTTCCATAAGATTTATTCAGAAAACAATAATGGTAGGCAAATGCAACAGAAGTAATGTTTATATATATATATATATATACCTATATACATATGATTTGAGAAGTATAAAAGCGATGGCAAAAAAGCAAAATCTTAAAAAAAAATTCTGAATACAATTACCGAAGATTACTAATTTAGAATGTAATAAATTTGAGATTTTACAGGTAATATAGGTCTATCTCTTCAAAAATCATGTTTTCCAGATACTATGTAAAGCAATAAAAACAGCAATGTTCACTTCAACAATCAACCAATTCAACACTTCAACCTATCAATATCAAGTGTCATGTTACATAATGGCCGCGTCACATTAAAGTGATAGTTGATGTTGATTTTAGACTCGAAACATCATAGCAAAGACAGCAATACCAAATTATGTAAATAGTAAAAGCATGTGGTCCACTGTGTGGCAGCAGACACAGCAATTTGCATAATTTACAAGTTTAATATTTATTTACGCGCATACGAGTATATTAAATGAAAACTGAGATGACATTTTTAAAAATATTATTTCCAATAAAGTGTAGTTTTCATAGATTCCAGATGCAGAGAAATTCCCTTGAGTAGTGACAGCTTTTTTGTATTTATCTCGGAAACACCTCACAGAGGGATATTGCTGCCTTTGCTTTTATATCCCTCATTTATTATATTTTCAGTACTGAAAAATTTTCAAGAGTTCGTTATTGACCCTTTCAATGACACAATGACAAAAAGTGATTGCTTCAAGCTGGAATTTTTTCGTGAGGTGTTTCGCTTTAGTAATCGGGTTTCTCGTATGTCGTAGTGTGAATATTATAACTTGAAAAAATAAATGTATGTGGCGTATGTGGTGGAGGTAATTACCTGTTAAGGATTATTTATTTATTTATGGTTTTTGTGTTTAGTTTGTTGTACTCCAAGTTTATTTTTAGTGAAATTTAAAATAAATTTAATTTAAATAAATATTTCTATTAAGTTCTGCAAGTTTGTGTAAAGCGTCAAATGTGACAGCTATTTCGGCTTACTAGACCATCAACAAACAGAGGGTTCACTATGTATAATCGCTTTATTTATATTAAGATTTAGCTACGCCTTCACCTATGGATAATTAAATATTTTCGGTGAAGCCCGTGTGTCTATGATCGACCGTCACAGGGAAATGGCGCGATGGAAAATCAGTTAATTAATTATATGTTTATTAGGCAGTTTCATCGGTTTAGAAATTTTTTCGTCGCTTGCGCAATGCGCATAGCTGAAATGGACTAAATTTTTTTTTATACTTATAGTATAGGCGATAAAGTTAGCAACAATTTAAAATTCAGGACCGGGATGGTTGATGAGCAGTCGTCAAAATTAAAAAAAAATCAAACTTAAACTTGGACCTCACGGCCAGAAGAGACGACAGTTTTTTTTTTGTTATTTATGATTAATATGATAAATAGCACACTACTAAAGTCCCTTGTCTCGCTGGATGAGCGCTTCAAAAGAATGTTCTGGATTGAAAGCGCCGTTCGGTTTGTGTCAATTCCATTTTCTTTTTGCCATCACCGCAGTCTCACTTTTTCGTTTTCAATTATTTTTTCACAATAATTTTCAGAAAACACGGGAGAAAACTTTGTGTACCTTTATTAAAAATGCAAAATATTCGAAAATCTTTATTACGACTAGGGATAAAAAATATATATTAAATTTTATTTATAGGTATTCATATTATACGAGATATTACTATCATTATCAAACAATAATTGTAACCGTAGATATGTGATTATGCAAATACAAGTGTATGATTTAACAGGTTTTTGGGATAATAAATAAGTTAAAAAAAAAAAACGACTTTTGCAAAAAATGCGTATTGTTTACTAGATGATTTAATTATGCAAGAATATTACTTAAACTTAAAACCATAGTACCCAGAGTTCTGCGGTAGAGACCATGAGACATGAAAAACGGAACAGGCTGGCCCTTGAAAAAATGGGCCTAGGGTAGTGTGTGGATAAGAAAAGCCCAAAGAAGAGAGAATTTGAAAACATTAGAACAGGCCTACATCCAGCAGTGGAGAGATGGCTGTGGAAAAATATACTTCTCTTAAACTGCGTTATAACTATCTTAAATATATGCGAGAGGGACATACGTCAAAAGAAGGCCACCTGTATACAATTTTATACTCTGTGGCGTACACATAGAGGTATATTTAAACTGTGTTATTTTCTTGACGAAAATAAAACTGAAATTCTCTCACAGTGTGATGACAGCGCTTACGGTAGATAAACACCACGGCGCGCGCGATATTTGTCATATTCTGCAGGACAGGCAGTATCAAACTGCGCATTAGTAAGCGATCCATCATGCGCTGTCTGTGGCCATACGCCGCTCCATATTCCACGCTGCCGCCCTAATGCCCGGCGACACGTTCCCAGCGGCTGCTGTGTTCCGTCTCCAAGTCCCGAGTGATTCGTAAAATAGTTCGCCACGCAGTACAAAAGTAATCTTCCACAGCGCGTGTGTATTAAATCACGGAAACAGGGCGTGGGTACCTGTTATAAAATGGTGTTTATTGCTTTAACCGTGAGGACTTGTGGAACAGTGAAATGATTTCCGATTTTGGCGAGTGAATGCACAAAATTTTAACCTCCATTAAAAAAATACATTTTTTGCCATCTTGTTACCAATATCTTGCATTAATTAATACTTTAATTATAATCTATAATCTCTAACTTATTAGTAATCTCAAACCACCATCGCAAGCGTGCATGTATCATCTGTACAATTTTTCGGGAAGGACTGAAGGGATAAATTTTTATTAATTTTTTAAATATCATTTTAAATTTTTTATGCACGAGGTTAATATTATTAATTAATTTTTTTTGGGCAGATACCACGTAGGACATGAATTTATAAATATGTTCTATCTCTATCGGGATGTGAAAGAAAATGTATCATTTTCAAATGTGCGAGTGATTTTTCGATGGTGACTCCATCGTTTGTTCAGTACTCATATACATAAATATGTTACATTTCTGCTATCCTATGTATACAGTGGGCCCTACGGCACAAGGTGAGCCAGAAAATATTATCTGTCAACCAGAAATGTATGGAAAATGAGAATTTGTACATTGATTTTGAAAATGGACTAAAATAACTGATTATGTGTATCAGCGCTAGACACACCTATTCTTGTAAGATTATTATAATAACTTGCTCCTGTATTCCAAATCAGTAACTCTTAAAGGATCAATCACACGCACGTACACTGTCATTATTGTTTCAATTGATGAAGACAGTAGCATTTTATGTTTGGACCTCTTTTCTACTTCAATCATTATTCGTTCTAAGACGAATATCTAAATGTCATAATTGCGTTGTCTATCTGCCGGTCCATAGTACTTAACTTAGCTTGCTGGAATTATAACTTTAGGGAGAGTCGTAATTACATGGTCTTGATATTTTATTTTATTATAATATTTAGTTTTAGGTGTAAGTGAATGAAATCAATTTAAAAAATCAGACGGTTTTCCGTTTATGAATTTTCAACTTGAAAATCCTGCAATTATAAGTGAATCATTACAAAAAAACACATGCACACACACTCTTTTTATTGCTGCAATTTACCATTGAGTTTTGGACCTCTCATATATGCCGGGTCTTTAAGAATAAGTGTGCAAAATTTGCGTCAGATCAATCAAACGGTGTTGTTGTATAGAGAACAGACAGACAAACAGTGAGTTTTATAGGTATAGATTATTTCGTGTAAGCGCCCACAAGCGTTCAACTAAGCGTACGATTAAAATGGTTCAAAATTTATCTATTCATATTCATAATGAAATGTTAAACATATTAAAAATAATATTGAACCATCCAAATCACCTAGGAAAAGTTCGTAATATAATACGTAGCTTTTCGTATTTTCTCATTTCAATGTTACAGATATCAAAATATTGTGTGAGAATGTTTACTTTACAGATCTGAGAAAGCTCGGATCAGAAAATCCCTAAATAAAATAATTTTGACAGGTTTTCTTATATTTTTTGTTCATAGTATCTCTTGCAATATTATCCCTTAGAATCCAGTGTCACGTATATGAATGTTCGTGGCTATAACAAAAAATAACATTTAGGTAGGTGCAATATTTTCAAACTGTTTTTTGATTTTGTTTAAACAAATACGTTATATAAAATTAATAACAGTCCAGTCTTGACACTGGAGTGCAGTAAAATTGCATAACTGATCAAACGTTTCAATTTAGCACTATAGTGGTACCGTTATGTCAATATCCGTAGTAGCTTTAATACATAAACATGCAATACAAAACAATAAAATAATCGGTAACATATTTATTTATACAGATTTATATATATATATATACCATGCGCCACCTACCATTATCAAATCATCAATTCGATGTAAGTAGAGATTGTTTTGAAATATTTTAGTTAACGTATTAAATAATCTATATTTGTAGGTATTTTAAAGTAATTTGTACATATCACCAATTCGCCACTTTCCTTCATTCTCCTTCCTTATCCTTCTTCGGCCAGAAACTGACCATTGACAGCCGCAGTCATGGCCGCCTACATGGCAAACTTTTAACCAAAAATTTACTTACCAAGCAAGTATAATTTTCAATAAATCAATAACATGACTCGTTACTAGGTTCCACGGTTATATTCCTTGGTTATACTTCATCGTCAAAAATATAAAAGCAAAAAAAGAAATTGGAACAGTACAATATACAATTTAACTTAAATTGTTAAGAAATCAAATCAAGCATATTCTAAAAATGATTTAAACACGTTAGGTACCATTCCAGCGGTGACGTCTGTAACGTCTGTAACATTTCCAATTCCAAAGGGCAACTGGCTTGTGGTGTGCACCACCGCAATCACTGGCGTAAATTATAGCCACGTAACAGTTTTGTTGCTCAGAAAATTATACACAGAACAACAACAAAAACAGAAAACTTTACACTATGTAGGTGGTACCTACAACAAATATTCCGGGCCTTAAACTATCATATTTTAGTTTCAGATACTATAGACTTCAATGAACATAGTTTTTATAGGCAACTAGCTGTTCATACCCGGCGTTGCACGGGTTAAGGATTAATTTGAAAATAAATTTGTGGGGGAAACAAATGTTTGATTCGAACGGTATATATTTCCATCGAAAATATATCAGGGGGAGGAGAAAAGGTAAAAGGGGAGGGAGGAAATATAGCCGATGTTACCTTCCGAGTCCTAAAGAATAAGTTTTCAAATTTTGAGTCGGATCGGTCAAACGGTACAGATTTGTATCGAAAATATGTCAGGGGGAGGGGAAAGGGTATCAGAATAGGGGGTAAATATCTCCTACGTTACCCGCTGAGTCCTAAAGAATAAGTTTCCAAATTTTGAGTCCGATCGGTCAAAGGTAAAGATTTGCATCGAAAATATATCAGCGGAGGGGAAGGGTTAAAAGAATACGGGGAAAATGTCGCCTACGTTACCCGCTGAGTCCTAAAAAAAAATAAAAAATAAAATAAAAAATTACCAACTTAAATCAATCATTAAGCAGCCTCGAAATTGCAATAAAAATGTTTTACTTATCCCATGTTGCTCCAAATCATTTCTATTATTTACAGGATCTAACTCAATAAACTAGGTTCTGGACACGGTCGGGTGGTTTACTCTATCCAACTAAACAATTTTTATAATGGATTTATTTGATAATCTGTAAAAAAAATCCTGTTTACTAATTGCATCTATCAGCTAATTGACTTCGTAAAGGAAATCTTTTTTTTAGAAATTTTAAATTTCGTCTCACATTAAAAGTTTGAGTGTCTCACTAAATCAGTCCTCCAAATGGGACTAACAGAATAATAAATACATTATTCACACAAATTATTACTGTACTCGATACAAAATTCACATTTTTCAAATACTTGGGCACTTTTCGCAAACATGCTACTAGGCTAACCAACTAACTTGTTATGTGACGACACATGCATACAAGAAACGATCGTTCTAATGCCCAAAGAACCGGCAATTCAAATGGTCGGCGCCCTCTTAACTAGGCACACATCCGTGAAAAATAAGCGTAAGTATTTTGAAGCAAAAAATTCATTAATAAAAAACCTTTTTTTGCTTTAAATTAAATATAATACAATAAAAATATAAAAAATGCCAAGACCGTGTAATTTGGTGTGGGCGACTCTTGCCTATTACCTGAGCATGTGCTGATTGCGTGTCACAATCTAATTGTCAAAAGTTGTACTTTCAGCATCATTTCAACAAGTTACAGACTTTACGGACCGAGAGACAGGCATTGAAATTATTTTATTTAGAAATCACATTGAGCATTCAGAAACATATATATCCTCCAGAAAATACCAAGTACAGGAACCAATATTCGAAAACATGGTACATTCAATTTCTTCTCAATTTTGTTATTGATTCTAGAAAATATGGCCCATACAGAAACGGGATATATCGTGATAAAACGCATTGGCTTGCGGAAAACGTAAACACTCTGCCGATAATGCAGTATCCTGCATTACCGACCCACTTTTGGCGGGATATTAGCCACCCCATCCCCGTCTGCGAATCCCCACATTTATGAGTCAGTTGTTTCGGCTGCCATCTGCAGGCCACTCTTGGAATGAAAAATCTTTGTAGAATAATGTTCTTCAATTTTTTGTGCTCTCTGATAATGGTGCCAAATACAACTTTAACGCTATTTCGACTGTGGCACCTAATTAGCTTATATTTGTCTGCGTGTTCAAGATACAATCTTATCCAGCATCTGACTAATGACGTCATAGACATCGCGATCGTCAAGTGTTATATTCATAACATTGTTTATATAATTTATTGCTTATACATGTACCTACTTTATATTAATATATTTTATATTTTTACTGCTAATTTCTGATGTTGCTTAATGTATATACTTTTTGAATTTAATGTAATATTTTTTATGTAAAAGCCTGTAATGGGCGTATATAAGTAAATAAATAAATAAATAAATATATAATCAACTTTTCATTGTGAGTTTATTTTTTATTTTCATTTTATTTATTTTGTAAATAAAATAAGGCGCGCCCCATAATTATTTAATTTAAAATTTGAAAACATTTATTATTATCCACGTACGATGCCATTTTCGTCATCGTCATTACTTTACGTTCTTTTTTGTATTCGTGTTTGTTCGCTGCCATACATTTCCGTAGAATTTTACGGTTGTGTGTTTTTCTCAGTATTACTTAAAATGTCGATATTATCTCAGTATTACTTAAAATATCGATATTTTCTCAGTATTGCTTAAAATGTCGATTTTTTCTCAGTATTACTTAAAATGTCGATATTTATGTACGTATTAGCCTACAACCCCTTTAACGATATCGAGTTTACCAAGTTTGCCATCCTTGCTCATTTCTTTATTTGGTATTCGTAGATGATATATCCACACGTAGGATGTTATTTTTTATAAGAATAAGAAATCCATCATAAAATGAACATATCTTAGGAATAGTAGAAGTCTAAAAGAAATCGAAGAAGACAATAATAAACAAATAACACTCCACTCCTGCTGTCCGTATTCTCATTAACATCCGAAATACACCTTCCTCTTACATGGGTCCTCTGTTGCGCATTGTATATAATATATATATATATATATATTTATATATATAAATAGAATATTTAACCCGAGGATAGAGACTGCTCCTCTTGAAACTCATAAAGGTACAAAATAATTTAACATGTAGAGAAAATCGAAATAATCCTTTTAGAATCATATAGGTAAAATTTAATTAAATTAAGTGCCACACTGGACATTTGCAACACACCGTTTGAAAAACACTATCACAATATTTTTTCGGTTCCATATTTGAAATAATTAAGTAACATTAATTTTGCAATTTGTACAACAATAAGTTGGGAAACAGGAAATGTCGTTTTTATAAATCAAGCCAACATTTTTGATCGATCACCCCGAATCTTCACAATTCCAAGCTCCGACGCCACAACAAAGGAGGCTGTGATCATGCGTGACGTCATCTTTTTTCCAAGATGGCATCCGGCCCGGGGCCAGGGTCGGCGGGAAGAAATAAAATTCACTTTTTGGGAACGAAGCTCAGAAAAAGTGAGTGACGAATAAAAACGTCGAGTGAACAAATAGGAACGATTTTCTAAGTCACGAAATTGCAACACGGGATATATAATATTTTAGTTATCATTATCATATACCTATTCGTATTTCATCAACCATCTCTTATAATGTTTTTAATTTCGTAGTCTGTGATTCTTGTCTCTTTACAGAAGCTTAAAAAGTCGCGTACTGAGGTCTAAAACGAGATACCAGAGTTATTGGATTTGTCAGGACTTAATGAGAGCTAAAATAACTAGTTTACTGTCACTAGGGTGGACCACTAATGTATGGAAAAGAAATAATCTTGTATTGAACCGTATAATGAAAAAAAGGTTGCTAAATGAAGTTTTTAATTATATACAAAGTTTCATAACGATTAAATAACATCTTCTATCTCCGGATTGAATTTGAAGTTATGAAAAATTAAAAAAAAAAAACAAAATTCATCTCTTCGTACAGGCATTCCACTTCCACCAACTGAATTGGATTTCAACTCGATGGATTATTCATCATTACAATAAGTTGTTTCTTCTTAAAATGCGATATAATCATGGATATAAAATAAAAATTGAGATGGTGGATAATTTTGCTTGGAATGAAAATTTTAAATTTAAATTTTAATAAAAAAAATAGGTATTGGTAGATAGTTATCACCCACAACGACATTATCAATGCACTACCTGATTCTGACCTTAAAACAATGGTCGTAAGGTAAATTTGTTATGCATATTTAGGGAATAAACGTGTTTTTGTAACAGAGTAAGTTTTTATTTTGTTTCTGTTATTAATGTCCTTACCTTCCTGAGTCGGAAAAATTTTTTTTCTTCTTTTAAGCGCTTCAATAGGCCAAGTGGCCGAATTTCAGAAACGAAACACATCAAAAAACACCCAGGCTTGAGTAAATCACATAGATTAATTGTGATTGTGACCTCACCGCGAACCACAGTGTGAGAAGGCAGTATCATACCCACCAAGTCGAAACATTGTACCTGAATATTGTAACCATATCAAATACGACAACCAGAGCCCCTCTCTCTCTCTCTTCTCAGGATCCTATATTTGGTGCAACTCGACTCATCCCCATAAATCTTATGTGCTTCTTGTGGGAAGGATGGGGAATGATGACAAAGCCGGTCCTGTCCAAAATATGATGGGGACGAAGGATATTAGCGGAGGAAATTATAGATAATGCCCCTTTATTCTGAGCCCTTCCTACGTCATTATAAGGAAGGCCTAGGACAATCAATCATACATAGGGATTCGGAAGAGTGAACACGATTTGGCTCGGTTATTGTATTTATAAAAATAAGGAACATTTCAACGATTATGTATTTGTATATCTATTATGTTTATACAAAATAATGTATACATGCATTCACATTTCAGAAATCATATTGCTATGTAGACTTCTTGATGGTACATTAATATTTCGATGATGGGGAGAAGCACATTATTCAAAAAGTATGTAATTTATCACTTTTACTCATTCCAACTTACATACATCCTTCTAAATTCTCTCTATTGATAAATGTCTTAACAATTGAACTCTGTTATAGCTATACCTACTATAGCATAAAAATGTGATACTTTAAAATAAAAACCTTTATCTTTAAGATTTCTTTTCCGTGCCAATAAGATAAAAAATATTTATAAGGCATTTCTGACGTGTTATTATATTATTATATTAATGCAAATGTTAAACCTAAATCAAAACTTAGAAGTTTACGTGCGCCATTGACAATTCAACATCATTTTTTAATGTTCATTTTGAAGTTACAAGCACATCTGAAAATGGTAACACGTATTATTTTACACTGACTCGAGGAAAAATATCTTTGGCTTTTTCAAGAAAATTTTTTACCGTTGGAGAGAAAAAAATAATTTTGAAAATTGTTTAGTTTTCAGCATTTTTGAACTAGTGTATATTATTTTATATTTAATTTAACTTGTTTATGGACGATGAAACAATACATATTTTTATAAATTAAAAAATATATCAAACTTTTATCTTTGATTTTAATTTCCCACATTAGAATACCTTATCTATATAAATAAAAAGAAAAATGATCGTTTGCACAAAATCGCTAATTTCGGAAAGTTCTTCATTGATTGCTTTGAAATTTGGGCACAACGTTGCTTTTGAATACGAGAATGTTTTTGTATACCTACTTTGTTTTTATATACCTACTATTTATTGTTCGAAGAATATTTTTTCTTCTGAATCAAGGCTTGAACTTTGTGGTGACACTAATAACTTTGTTTTCACCACTTTATTAGATTATACAATCTACATGTTTCGAAAACAATGTTCCATACTTCAGGATTGTCTGTGTACTAAAATTGAAAAAGATAAACTATACAAGTGTGTTACCGTGAAGGGTTGGTGAGGGGGGGGGGGGGGGGTGTCGGAGCTCTTAATTATGGAATGTCATCTCAAGGGGATGGAATCTTAAGTGGAAAAATATTCGAAAGTGGGTTGTGCACAAATTTAGTCTGATTATTTGTTATATTCGAATTAATATTAACACTTTTCCTAATTTCGAGTATTTCTAGATTATTTATTTGTTGGATCTTATAACTAATAAGTAAAAATTTGAAACCTTTCTTAAATATTCTATTAAATTTTTAGCAAAATCAGACTTAATATTGCTAGTTAAAGCTTTGATGTGTTCTTTAACCCTAGTTTCAAATTTTCTTTTCGTTTTACCAATATAAAATTGATCACAATCGTTTCAATTAAGTTTGTAAACTCCCGATTTCATGATATGATCATCGCTGTCTTTGTTATTTAGTATTTTTTTTTAAATTTGTTACTCATATAAAAGGCCGGCTGTATTTAATTAAGAATATTTCTAGTTATTATTTTTGACAAATTGTTATCGACAAATAAAATTCTACGCCATTGTTTATTTAAATCTTTTGCCTTGGGATAAATATATTGTTTAAAAAATGTTGTTTTATTTGTTTATTTAATAAATTATCTATTAATTTAGTAGAATAACCATTATTTAATTTTTGTTTAATAAGATTAAATTCAGATTTATAATTAAGATCAGATAAACTATTTATTTACATAAATAAAAATGTAAATGTTCGATTGTCCAAAATCTTAAATCTTCTAAAGTTCTTCAACTATTGCTTTGAAATTTTGACGCTACGTTCCATTCAGATTCGCACAAAATATTTGAAAAGAAGGAGCCGGTACCTACCCTTCCAATATTGATAAATATTTAGATGTACCAACCTAACACTTTCCGAATTATTACATTCGGTTGTCTTTGCTTAAATAGAGTGTTTGAACCAAGCACTTCCGAGCTTATCGTTTTAAACGACATAATTCGGAGATTCATAAAATCCCTTATACCGCATGATTTTACAATACAATACAACATAAAACAATATACTTTTACGATTCTAAGTGGATTCATTGTAAAAACACAGTAGATAGTTTGCACCATAATTATTTATTTATAAAATGCACTTATTGATCCTCTGATTCGAACAAAATATTTATAAAGATACCAATAATAATTAGCGTTCTTTTTGTACCTAAAAGCAACACACGCTATCTATACCTATAACGCTACCTATATCTGCATGTCTGTTCTCTACACAAATCTAGATCATTTTTCCAATCTCACCCAAATTTTGCATACTTATTCTTTAGGACCCGACGGGTAACATAGGTGACATTCTTCCCCTCCCTCTACCCTGATATATTTTCCTTGCAAATCTGTACCGTTTGACCGATCTGACTAAAATTTTGCATACTTATTCTTTAGAACCGGACGGGATAACATAAAGGACATTTCTCTCCTCCCCCTTTACCCCTACCCCTCCCACGATACATTTTCCATGCAAATCTGTACCGTTCGACCGATCTGACTCAAATTTTGCATCATATTTTTTAGAACCCGACAGGTAACATAATTGGCTTTTGCCCCTTACCCCTGACATATTTTCCATTGAAATCTGTACGATTTGGTCCAAATTTTGTGTACCTACTTATTTTTTAGGACCCAGTGGATAACAAAAGTAACATTTCCCTTCTCCGGTTTTACCCCTCATCCTGATATATTTTACATGCAAATTTGTATCGTTCGACCGATCTGATTCAAATTTTGTATACTTATTCTTTAAGACCCGGTACATAGGTTTCCACTCTCTTCCTTTACCACTTCCCCACCCCCTGATATAATTTTAATGCAAATCTGTTCTGTTCTACTAAATTTCGCATATATATTATATAGGACTTAGGGGTAAACATAGTCCACATTTCCCTCCTGGACATCCCATCCATGACACCCAAGATAAAAAGGAAACAATGTTTTTTTAGAGACTTTGAAAAACAATGAAACCTTTTTTTTCCCTCACAATCTTATTTTTTTACTTTATCCTTAACCCGTGCAACACCGGCTACGACCCGCTAGTGATTTATAAAAATATAAATAAACAAAATACGTGAAAAATATTGCTTACCAACTAATTCGTAATTTAATATATAACTACTTTTAATGTTAAAAAGTCCCGTTGAAATTCATACGTCGAAGAATCACTGGACAAGAATTTTTTTTAAATAAACAATTACGTGAAGAAGAAAAACACTTGTCGTTCGCAATAGCTCATTAATTGTGTTCTGTGATAGAGTTTTTATTTTTAAAGATTATTTGTGATTGTTATTTTTAATTATTAAGCATTTTTATTTTAAAGATAAGGTACTTGTGATAGTAATATTTTTAGGATGATATATTAGATATACTTCATTATTTTATAAATTACAAATATTTAATAGCTGTTTAGTGGTATTCAGTTTTATTATGATACTTATAGTTATTCATCCTTACTTTATTTAAAAATTAAGTTTTGTATATTGTGAATTGTGACGTGTTATATTTTTAATAAAAATAGATTCATAAAAATGAAGATGACTGTATAGTAACAAATCACGTGTACAGATTGCATTAAAAGTTGGTTTATAGTAAGAGTTAGTTTAAAAATTAGTTTTTTTATGAAAACGGGTAGTTTTAAAGGAATAATTACTATACTAGCAGTTAAGCTGCTGCTAGGCCTTGCAGGCGGCTGTCTGGGCGGCTACGCGGCCATTCCTATTTGCTCGCTGCTTGATAATGTGATCGACTATGGGAGCCGATTCGCGGGTGCTACTGACCGCTGCGCAGCCATTGGTGTCTACCAGGGGCATGCAGTGGGAACATAGCAGCATGACTTTTACATAACCAAATACTTGGGAAAAAAATCGGAATACAACAAAAACATTCATTAATAAAATTACTAGATTATAACACGACGAACCCCGGTATCTTCCATATTGGTACACAAGTCACATTATTACGCATAAAAGCTATTTTAAAACAAGAAATTCTTACGGGAATCAATTCAGTTCCACAAGGTTAACATAAAGGTGAAAAGACATTAGCGACGGTAATGTATGTGTTTAAATACGGGTGTTTTCCATAATTAGATAATTGTACACTGAGCCTTCTTATCTGATAAATTTTGCTTAGTGGCGGGGCAGCGCTCCATCTTCAATTTTGTATATTATGATCTCTATATTTTTATTTATTTATTTATTTAACTTCATTCTGAAACATTAAGCTTTTAATTTAATTACTGAATTTGTGTAGATATAAGTTTTGCGAGGCACGTAAATTAAATTCAGTCCATGGGCAATTATAAATTATTTAAATAATTATTTAAATTAATATTACAAATGTTACAATTAAAAAAAGGTATGCGTCCTTCAAATAAAGACTTAATATATAATTGCATACCAAATTTTTGCAGTTTTTAATTAATAAATCCCATAGCATTACAAAAGTTTTATTTTTATACTTTCTGGTGAACAACCGGTGAGATGCCCCGTTATAATATATTTCGTAATATTTCTATTGTTATCATATCATTCATATTTTGATATATCATAAAAATCAGTAGCATATTTGATTTCTGTTGTTTTTTTTCCAAAATATGCGTTTACAAAAAAATCATGCTTCAATGTTCCCACTGCACGCGCCTGGTGTCTACAATCGGCTGTCGCCGATGACGGATGCCAATGGCGGCTATGGTGGGCGATTCGCAGCCAATAGTGGCCACTGCGCGGTGTCTGCTTAATTAAAGACCAGGCTTAGGTAGTCGCTTCGCGACCAGTGATAGCTACTGCGCGATAGGTCTTGAGGGCGGCTCTCTAAATATAATAATATCGTTGTCTGTCGGTCCGTAACTTGCTGGAATTACAACTTTATTTAGTTTAGTTAGTATAGTAAAAAGTGTGGCGCACAACCAACCTGTGGGCCGGGTCACGCGCAAGGGTCGTTTTTGATTATTACACCCGTGATATTTCACGGGTGTACGGCCAGTTTATATTTAATTAAGACAAAGTATTTATTCAGTATTTAAAACCGATTAATAAGCCAGAGCGGAGTTTTAAACGAATATTTAACTAACAGAAGCTTTTTAAAACGATAAACATTATAAAGAAAAAACGTAAATACTTCCATATTTCGTCAACCTAACTAACTAACCTACCTGTCACTGCGCCGATTGCGTCCAATTCAGACCAATTGCGCCGCACATATAGATAAGATTATATGCCGCACCATTATCTTATCTATGGGCCGCACTGACAGCTGGGTTGACCAATAAGCAGAAAAGAATATGGCGAAATTCACAAATAATTTTGAAATAATAATGTATATGTATATTGAAAACGAATAAACATGTAAACATATTAAATACATTATTTTTATAAGTGACCATTTTTATGTTATGTGCATAATATTTATACACATTAAATATTATCTGCATGTATTTTAAACAATCTATACTTCTCGCTACTTTATACGATCTCGCCATTTGTTTTTTTAATGCTGGCAATATAAATATTTGCATTAAAATCACCATTTTTAGGGCAATTATAATATAGATACTAACAATAGCGAGTGGTTGTGGCTAGTTGGAGGCTGTATATCAGAAAAGAAGAGTGTGGCTCACTTATTTGAAATATTATGCGAAAAACTCATAAGTTGCCATATTCAGAGGGATTATTTATTATAAAAAAATGATATTTTTTATTTATTAGACTATGAGTGATAGACGTTAGTGCGTTGTTAATATTTGTGGTGCGAGCTATGCTAACGACATATACAATAGATTGGGACTCGATAAATAGTGACTCCACTCATTGTAATGGTGAGTTCCATAAGACTATGTAATGATAACTATACGGTAATGTTTTACTCGTTTAAAAGTCAATAATTCGTGTAGTTTTTGATGTTTAATATTTTAATTGATGATGTACCCGAGAGAGAACACCGATGGACACACCCACATGCAGGCAATATGGGGACAATATTTGCAGTTCCTGAACACTATTGTCTGGACAATTTCAATAGGTACATTAATTTGTGATCGATCAGTTACATTGAATTTGGAATCGACGTGTTTAATTTAGAACCCCTTTCAAATTTCATTGCTGAATCCGCCAATCATGATAAAGCGGTATAGGCATGTAGGTACATCTGTGTCCAAATTTTATTTTCAAAACTGTTTCCATTTGTTCAAACATATTATGTACGTAAAAAAATCTGTTTTAATGTGAGGAAGCACGTTTAGAAAGATGACCATTAATTTATTGCAAAAATTACGAAACCTGCTTAAAACATCGATTCAGTACTTAACACGGAGAGTAAGATAAGAGAATAAAAAAAAAGTTTATGATTCACAGACAAATAACGATAAGTTTATGTAAACTTCCCGACAGCCGTTTGCCCAACAAGCCAACATCCTGAAAGCCACTTAACAGTCCGACAATACAACTTTGCGATAAAATATTATTAAATTTTAAGATTTGGTAGATACGATTTTTTGAAGATATTTTTGTGAAAATATGCATAAACTGATCAATTTTTACATTGTTTTTATTTTTTATCAACTATATTTGAAGAAATTTTTTAATGCTTTTTTTTTATATTTATATAATATATAAATAACATAATATATAAAAATAAGCATTTTTCATTTTATACCGTTCCTAGAATTTTTTTTGGGTATTCATATTATTTTTTGATATAGTTCAGATTTTATACTCTATCTTACACCAAAGTTACAATAAAACACATCCGAATATTTCATATACAATTTATAGGTATGGTTTGAATTTAAATAATTTTTGGTTCTTAAGTAACCCACAAGGAAATTATTAAACATAAACTTTGGTTGGTTTATCGAAGTTGGCTTGTCGGACAATCGGCTGTCGGGCAGTTGGCTGTCGGGCAATCGGTTGTCGGACAGTTGGCTGTTGGGTAATCGTTGACGTGATATTTTATATCGTTTTACAGTTATCAAATGGTCAACAAACATTAGGGTATCTTTTAATTCCGAAATTATGCCATGAACCAATCAATAAAAACTACACCAGGTCCACTTCTCATTAGGAGAAAAATGACAAAATACTAGTCTTCCCTAACTTTCCCTAGGATGATAAGACAACAAGAAGGCAGGAAGATAAACCCATAATAAATGGCTCCGGATTTTATGTTATTGTTATCAGCGACCATGATTGTTCTGCCTAGCTAGAGCACGAACAAGAGGAGGAATGATTTTTTTAACTACATTGTTTTTATTCTGTATCACTTTGAACATCATTGATTTCAACGAGACTGCCTAGGATGGTATTTGAGTAACGAAGTAGTAATAACGTGGAATAGGCAACCTTGAATACAAACCTGTTATCAAACCGTGCAACCAGGAAAGCAGTGCTTGCATGAAATGCAGGTAGCCAGGCTTGCTTATCAATCTATTTACTCTCATAATAAAGACGTTGTGACCCTCATTTGTGTTATTCACAAATATTCAGCATTGAATCTTGCTGTACGCTACGTAGATATCTAATAAAATTTTTGACGATCCATATATGAGCATATTTATGATGCTATCGAAAGTAAATCATTTTCAATCCTTCATAATTATTATTCTGGAGCAATTCAACATAGCCGTACTTCTTTTAACATAACTAATTCTCAATTTTAATATAAAGGGTTTTTCAAAGGAATGATAGGATTTTGAAATGTCAAAGCAACCATAGTTTTTTTCGATTTTTTATTTATAATATTTATTATTTTATAGTAATACCTATGGTACTCTAAGTACATATTGTATTAATAATCCATCACGGTTAAGTACATGCTCGCACTCAGCAGCGTGCAGCGCATACACGCAAAAAAGCTGTGCATTAGTAAAGATTCTGAGAAACAAATATAAATTAAATGATCCTTATCAGTAAACGTTGATTTGATATTCTAGCCGTAATTCGTGGCTACTGTCTGATTTTTTTATTTCCAACGTTTCTATAACTTAATGTCAACGCTTATTCTATCTCACGTATTTGCGTGCATCAGATTTGTTTCTTAGATCCAGTTAAGTCGAGAAAAAACTCATCCTGAACTGTGTATTTTCCTACTGAAACCGTATAATTATATAATCGCCCACTGTTAGTTTTTTGTAGTAGTCAAGTAAATTTTTCGTAGAATAGCGTATTCTTCGAAAGGTCTAATGTGTGGTGAGAACTGTGTGCACGTCACTTGCAGAAATGACATTGTTACTAATTCTTACTAAAACTAAACTTTATGTGTGAATTCTGTTTCTCTTTTCTGTGGTGAATTTCAACTGTCAAATCACAATAAAAATGCAATAATATGATCAATGTATTATGTTGCGTTTGTTCTTGTCTCTTATTATTTTAATGTATTTGAATCATGGAGTTCATTAATTATTACAAATTCATTAACAGCACAAATTCATTATGTTTCTTTTTACATGAATAATTTTATAGTCATTTATAAAGAAAGTTCGTTAAATGGTTTATGAACATTTTACACGCAATAGGAAATTGTTTATTTACGATATTTGCCATCGATGATATCATAAAATGTTTGATTTATTTTCGTGAAAAGAAACGTATATTTGAAATTAGTTTTACTCCCGATTTAAGTATATATAAATTGTCTCCGAAATATATTGAAAATTTTTGCCGTATTATATATAAAATATTAATTTTTGTAGAAAATCCGTGTTTACGATACTTTTTTATAGTGCAGTTATTTTTGTGGATTAAAGCACATGGAAAATAAAAAAAATGGATAATTACCGTTTATTATCAAAACGTTCGTTTATTAAAACTTTGCTTGCCTACCTACCACGCTTGCAAACTTGTTTGTAACAAATTTTACTCTTCACCACATATTCTCACCAATTAGATATCAAAGTGCAAGACGTGAAGAGAATTGCTGCTGTAAGAGCTAGAATTACAGAAGATACAAATTTATTAATTCTTCGCCGCTTGTTCGTTTGTGAGTTTGCTGATTCGACCAGACCAATCATAGATTTTCTACAAATATTATCTTTTCAAATGAATATTAGTTTCAAAGTAATTCATAGGAGATTCAAGCCTTTGCTTCTACAAAAAGTCAATGTATGGTGTGGTTTTTGACATGGTGGTATCATCGGCCATATTTTTTCAAAATGAAGTTGAACATGCAGTTGCGATCGATCTTAATAGAATTTTTATTTAATTTGATTTTAAGATCATATTATTTTTGGAAAATCATTTACATGGCTAACAATAGTTTGAACAAATAATAGATAAATGTTCAAAGTTTTTGTCTGCATTATAGAACATTCTAGAATAAAAACTTAAATTTAGAAATGGCGGAAATGCCAAAATGGAGGGTCATACGTTCGATAATAATAATTCAACCGTGTTACATAGCTGAAATGAAGGAAGAAAAATGAATATTTTGGAAAGCCTAGAGATTCATAATAATAAAAACATAATTAATATTCAAATACCACCCATAACCTGCCCACTCCTAACCATTCTAACCCCGCCCCCTACCCCCATCATCATTACATACACCCAATCCCCATAAATACTGTTTGTAATTGTTTTTTATTTACTTGAAAATATGTTATTGATAGTGAGAGTTATTTCAAAAATGTTTAAGTATTTAATTAAATATATCGTGGAAAAAACGGTGTTTTTCAATTCAATTAATGTTAACATAGGAATAATACATATTTTTTTATAAACCAAACTCGCAATACATCAAACGCCAAGGATTTTTGCCTGTGATTGGTTATAACTTATTTATTTACAACATAACTTTTAATTATATTTCCGGAGGTGTCTGATTTTTCAACAATAAAAAGTGTACTCTGTAACATGTAAATTTCCATCATTGTAGTCTAATGTTAAACTTGGACCTATTTCAGCAACTATACATGCAACGTATAAATATTATTTTTTTCTTTAGTCTACATTCGACTAGTACATGTGTTATCGGCGCTAGTTGTTTTGGCACTACTTGATTTTTGGTTTGGTTTGACACACCTTGACATAGACATTACAAACTACCTTATTGTAATTATCATCACGCGTTTTTTATAATAAGACATGAATTAGAAGGGTAAAAATACTAATTAAATATCCGGCATAACCTTTTACACATTTCATCAAATTATTATGATTAATTGAAGGACCTTAAACTCTGCAGATTCTATTTATTCCAGAACGTTCATCTTAGTGACCGTTTAACCACAGCATCCGACCCACTCTGCTTCTCTAATTTTGCCATTATGAATAGATGTTGTGGACGTAATGAAAATTGATTAGCTTGGTCGCTGAATAGTTGCAAACAGACTAACCTCTTGACCTCAAGACCACTCCATAATTCAATTATATTTTCATGACTCAAACCTGCACATCTTAATAAGTTGTAAAGAAATAGAAACATGGTTGTTGGGAGGATTTTGTTGCCTCAAAACAGGATTTGATGGTCGACAGTATTGTCTACTTAGATAGGTACATATTAACTCACTTGAAAGTATTTTGTACTTGTTTGTATATATTTTCAGCTGTGTATATTGAAAGTACATTGTCCGCTTAGAGAGTTACATATTAACTCACTTGAAGGTATTTTGTACTCGTTTGTGTATATTGTCTGCTTAGAGAGTTACACATTAACTCACTTGAAGGTATTTTGTACTCGTTTGTATATATTGTCTGCTTAGAGAGTTACATATTAACTCACTTGAAGGTATTTTGTACACAAATACATAAATACAATAAATTTTCGATTAGCACTAAGAAGTGAAAGCTACGATAAGAGATTGAGACAAGCTCGCAGTTGTGAAAAATAAGAACTAATACAACATCTTCAAAAGATCTTGTATGGAACTCCTTTCGGAACTCGATCAATAGACGGCTCGGGAATGAGATATATCTATAAATACAGTTTGGAAATATGTAGATAGATTATAGGTTTCAGATGGGGAAATTTGGCTTGATAATGGTACCATCCTATATAAAAACACTCAAGTATGTCAACTCCTGTGTGTCGGTGGTGTAACGTAGGTCTACATGTCATAGAAAATATGAAATATCTACCTTATTTACGAAAACTAAAACGTAATATTTTTTGTAATCATCGAATAGACATTTTCACACCAAAATGACTAAATTAAACTGTTATGAATGTACGGATTTTTTAATTAAAAAATATTTATTCATTACTCTCGTATTTTCGGCCAGAGTGTAAAAGAGAGCAGAATATGTATTGCACGTCGCAGTTAAATCGAGCAAGAAAGAGCACAACAATACCACACATTTCATGTAGGACAGAGATGGAGGTTGCTTGGGTTTCGGTGAAAGAGAAAGCAATATCGAAAGAGCATGGTAGAGTCGCGTAACACGTGTTAGACAAAGACGGACTGCAGTCGCCGCATCGTTGAATTTAGTTGGTAATGATACGTCGGCGTGAGCGCCCGCAAATTCTATATGGCATGATTTTATGATAATTTACTAAAATAATGCAAATATGTATGTTTACCTTATATAATTATATAAAGGGACCTTTAAAAAGTCTTATCTTCTGTATTGAAAATATTTTTTTTACCACTTATTACAAACTATGTCAATCTTTAATCACGTAACACTGTGTTACACCACCGTTCCCGTTTAAGAGTTAAAAAACTCAGAAATATGCAAAGACAGAATGTCTTTACATAAGTGAGAGAACCTCACTCAGTTAAGTAGTACTTGAAACATATTATGCTTATTAGTATTAAAAAAGAGGCGTCAACAAAGTAAAAAAAAATTAATGCGCATTTTAAAAAAAATAACAATATGCATTGTAATTTACTAATGGACTCGTTTATGATACTATATGGAATCCTCATCATCATCTTAATCCCCTTGACCTAGTAGGGACGGGGGCCCAAAGGCTCGACAAGGTGCTTCCATTCTCCCCGTTCTTGCGCTGCTTCCGCATGAGTCAACCAGTCTAGACCCTGCATGTTCCTTCTGTTTTCATGCACATATTTTGTTTCTTCACCCAGCTTAATCTGGGGCGACCCACCGGCCGTCTTCCTTCAGGGTTGCCAATAGGATTCTTCTTGGTATTCGTTCCTCTGGGAATCTGTCCAAGCCACCACATTTGTGATTTTTCTATGTGTAGAAGTAGGGGTTCCATGCCGAGTGTGTGCCTTATGTAAGCATTTTTCACTCTGTCCATCAGTGTGACTCCCGCTACCCCCCTTAGAAAACTCATCTCGGCAGCCAGGATCCTTGCTCTCACTCTCTCCGTCGGGACTCAAATGTGATATTAGGGTGGGCCTGTATACAGATTTGAAAAAAATCAGTTTTGTCTTGACATTAAGCTCGAACTTACTATATATAATATAGTTTATATTGTTTCCCGAGTACTCATTATACTTTTCGGCTAAAATAGCCTTACTTTAAATATGTTATATATTATTTTGTACATGCATAAAGAACCGTCCCAAGATTTTTATTTAGTAAAATTAAATTAGATTGAGTACCATTCCCATTTGATGCCATGTGACAAGATCATCCCCCTTACAACGTTGTACAAACTTTAAATATTAGTGCATGTATAATTAAATTTCACTGAAAACTTTAAAATTATTTTCAAGCAAATCAAGCGACTGATTCGAAATATATTCATGAAACTAACACGATGATAGTTCATGTTGGTAAAATGCTACAGATGTTTGTAATTAATCAGTGTAATAATGTTTGGTGGACAAACACTTCCTTATAACGAGATTCTCAATTGGGGGTAAGATTGGGACGAATGAAAGGGGATGACGACTAGTGGATTTGACTATGTACACAAATTAAACAAGTATTGGTAATATAATGTTAAGACTTAAGCGATAGATAACGTGGTCAATTTAGTAGTTAAAGAATTTGAAAAATTTATTGTCATTAAGTCATTAATAATTAATGTATTTTTTATAATTTTTAATGTATTTATAAGAAAAAACTTCTAAAACTTACTACGATATGAGGCGTTTTACAGGTTGGATTATTTCTACAAAATGTCTAAATGCACGAGAAAAAATACTTATTTTATCCAGGTGGGCCCTATGTTCTTTGAATTTGATAAAGCAAAAAATAAAAAATATTATCTGAGTTATGAAAAACGTTCAACCTCCTTAGATGCTTTATAAAAAAATATTATAGTGTAGTAACAGCAAAATTAAATAGTTGTACAATGCTCTCATACCTGGATACATGGATGTTTTCAATGTTTTTTTTTGCCAATGATTTGTAAATTTGAAGCCGCAGAAAACAGTCGAACCACTTGTTTTCAATTCAAGAGTTAAGTAAACGGTGATGGCCTTGATGTGGGGAAGAAAAATTTTGAATTTGCAAAAAATGTACATCACTCAGAGCTTAGGCGTTTTCAGCATGTATTATTCAGTCCTTAACTTATGGTGAAGAGAATATATGAGGCGAGTGTTGAAGGCAACATGAATAGAGGGCGTCCGCGAAAGACCTGGCACGATCAGATACAACAAGTGTTTGAGGATGGCCCCGTTAAAATCCGCAACAACCGTAGAACTTGTATGAGAAGATGTATGAATGTGGCCGAAGCAAAAGTGGTGTGCCAGGATAGAAGATCGTGGCGTTCAATACTATCTGCTTACCCCTGCGGAGAAACGGCGTGTTAGTTAGTTAGTTAGTATTTCGTCGTCCAAACCCGTACATAACTCATTCTTAACATTGAATGGGTTGGACGACTTCTGCATAACTGCGTCAAATGATGCCTTGATTTCCTTAGGCTTTTTTCTGTGTTACAAGCATAAATTTTAATATTTTTTCATACAGTGTTTCAAAAACACAGATTTTCACAGATGATAATAAAATTTATTCTAAATAATTACAAAGTCGTCCGACTTCTGACGAAATTCGGGATAACAGATTAATGTAACGAGATAACAATTAAAAACATTAATTCTGTCAACTTTTCTATATCCGCCGCCATACTCTTCTATTTCCGTCATCCGGTCGCCGTGACTGCCGCCGTCTGCGGAGGCGGGAGATGTTAATGTAATTAATGCGTAGTAATCAAGTAATTCAATTGGACCCCATGTTTGATCAAACAATTCGAGCACCTGTATTTCGCGTGGCAACACGCGGGTTTCAAACAGAATCCGCAATGCCACCACTTTGGAAATCAATTTTCGAAAATGAAAATGGAAAATATTTCCAAAAAAAGTCACATTTGAGCGAGAAATATATTTTTACTTCCTTTCTTTTAACTCAATTTTTTTTTAAAGAAATCTGATTCTGACTAAATCATTTGACGCTGGAAATTCACAAGGTACGATATTGATGATAATTGAATCTATCAAAATCTTGACATCTCAAAACATCTGACATTTTAGAAATATATTAAATTTCTGTAAGTTAAGTGTAATGTTTTAATTTGTCTTTAATTATTGTTATATTTTACAAAGAAAGGGAGTATAGTAAAAACTTGGTTTTTATGGGTTACTTTTTTTTGACCTATCTATCTTTGGAGTAATAAAAATATTTCGATGGTAAAAATAATATTTTTTGAAACCGGTTGGTTAAATTAATAGGCTAAAAACCACTTTTATGTATAAATAAAATCTATCACAATTGTGGATTAAAATGAATATTCACAATAAATTTGAGTAATGAACAATATGTGAACTTATATTGATTATTAGTGTCACTTGAAGGTGGTGAATATACATCTATACGTATAAAACTCAAAGTCTGTCTGTCTGTCTGTTCTCTCTACAAATCCACACCGTTTGTCCGATTCGATTGAAATTTTGCATACTTATGGGACTCCGCAAATCTGTACCGTTTGACCGATCGGACTCAAAATTTGGAAACTTATTCTTTAGGACTCGGCGAGTAACATAGGCGATATTTCCCCTATTTTTAGATTATAAAGATAACACAGATCTTGTATGCTTCTTCGATGTGATAGAGGAGGGATTTTATGATAACACTCGCTTTCTGTGTATGGTTTCTAAACGGAAACGGAAATTTAGAATATTGAGAAATTTTTGTTGGATATTTTCAAGTCGCTCACTGTATACAGAATAATGAGTATTCCAGACTACTGATCCAAACTCCAATTGACTGCGTACAAATGAAAAATACAAAGTGATTAATGTATACGGATATTGAAATGGGTTTGTCGTTTTGGAAATAAAACTATGGAGTCGATATGCTTTAGCCATAACCGATTCCATATGTGAGATGAATGTTAATTTAGAAACTAAGATGACACCGAGATCCTTCACCTGAGTGCAGATGTTTATTTGCTTATTGTTGAGATGATATTTATAGGATTTTTTTTTTTTGGAGAATGAAACGTTATGAAATTTATCGATATGTAGGAAAAGTTGGTTATTTTTGCAGTACTTTAAGAGTCTATTAATGTCATCTTGAAGCAACAAGCAATCAGTGAGAGACTTTATCTGTTTGTAAATTTTTGCATTATCCGCAAACAAAGATAATTCAGTACGCAGAAAACAATATTTGATGTCATTGATGTAAATTAAAAATAAAATTGTACCAAGGTGTGATCCTTGGGTTACTCCAGAATGTACTTTTTTAAAGTCAGAGTTAAACCCGCGTATTGCTACCGCCAGGATGTAAACCACCTGTATAAATCACCATGTATACCCAGGTGTCGCAGTTTCCTCAAAAGTACTCGATGGTTGATTTTATCAAAGGCTTTTGAGAAATCCGTATAGAGTGCATCTACTTGTAATCCTTTATCCTTTATCGTCTTAAATACAATGTCCGTAATTTCTAAGAGATTAGTTTCAATTGATCTGTGTGTAAAAAAACCGCGCCGATTAGGGATAATAAGATGGTGCACGCATAGGAATAATTGATCACATTTAATCTTTTCCATTAATTTGCTGAGAATTAATAATTTTGAAATTGGTCTGTAATTTTCCACATTCTCTCTGTTACCATTTTTAAATATTTGGATTATATATGCCTTTTTCCAAATTTCTGGGAAATAACCATCCCATAATGATTTAAAAAAATATAATCGAGATTGGTTTCGCTAGTTCTTTGGCGCATCGATTCAGGAAGATGGAGGGAAATTCATCGGGACCGGCACTCTTTTTAGTATCTAGATTTTTTAAATATTTCAGAACGATCGCTTCATGGAAGTCGATGGATTGGATATCCAGACTCTTGTTTACGAGACAATCATCATTGGCATCAGCAACAGTTGTAGAAATAAAGACTGAGTGGAAATAGTCATTTAATAACTTACACATATTAGCGCCATTATTAGCGAATCGAGTTTTATAATGGACGCTATCTGGAAAATTTTTGTTACCTTTATGTTTGCTTTTCACGTATGACCAGAATTTTTTAGGGTCAGATTTAATTTGGGACTCTGATTTTTTAACAAAATTTTCAAAGCATTCTTTAGCCAGTTTTTTTTTGTCGCTTTCTCACCAAGTGAAATGTTTGAAAATCAGAGAGGTCTCCGTACATCCATTTCTTGTGATATGATAATTTTTCTTTTATAATTTTAACTAACGACGAGTTGTACCAACTGGGAAATTTTAGTGCCATTTTAACTGAGATACTGGGGACATGTTTCATTATAATATTATTGATAATCAGATAAAATGTTTGTCGAATGTTTTCCAAATCCAAATCACTCAATTGAAGCATAAAACTGACTTTTGATAACTCATTCCTAATTAGATCATAGTTTGTATCGTAGAATTTTTTAATGGTTTTGGGGGGTAGATTGTGGGCAGTTCCTTTTTCTTTAATATATGGTATATATATATATATATATTTATTTATATATACATATATTTATTATTGAGAATTTATGATGGGGGTCTTCGAGAATCAGAGGTTCTCTACAACCACTTATATGGCAAGAAGTAATGTTTGTTATCACCAAATCTAGTATTCTGCTATTTTGGTTTATTTGATCACTGTACTGATAAAGTTCCGTGAATGACAAAAAATCCAAAAGGCATTGACTGGTTGCATTATTACAATTTATGGGGTTCAATATATTAGACCCATCAGAGGGCAACCAGTTGACTAAAGGTAAATTATCAACAGAAACATATCGTCGAGGTATTTGGATCTTACATCACTGACCATATAAAGATGTCTTACTAAATTAAAATGATACTCGGGACCTCGCGTGTGATATGATCCGCAAACAAAAATATTTTGAGGGATTTCGTTCGACAATTTGATGCTGATCCAAAGGTTCTCAGCGGTGGTTTGCACGCAATGAGAATTTGGTTGCTATTAGTACCCTAAGAATAACAATCGACAGAGAAAAATGGGTGAAAGACAGCTGAAAATTTCAAAATTATCAAAACAATGTTTTTTTATAATCATTTTAACTAAAATTAAAATTCCTTGTCGGGTATAAAAAAGGTAATTATTACCTATACAAAATAAATAAGTAACAGTCGACAGCCGCAGCCGACGCGCTGCGGTGTCTTATCGAACAGGGTCCATCTCGCAGTGTCGAGGGCTCGCCGAGTGCGATTGACATGTCGTGTTTACCCGATCAATGATAAGTTCATGGCAAATCAACTCTCAGAGCCTGAGTCAACAGCGATGGCCCCTCCTGTTTGTGCAGCGCTCGTCCGGGCCTGTGTGCAGCTCGCAGGCCGCTGTGGTGCAGGCGTGCCCAGCGTCCCGCCGGTGTTGGCCATTGTGTATGTATGTAAAAATAATTAAAATAAATATCTTAAAAAGTGAAGCTTATTAAGTAATTAAAAAGCAACTTAATAATAATAAATAGTGTGATGCTTTTCCATAAATAACTGAAAAAACTTGCGTTGGGAAGGAGGTAAATTGTCCAACAAATCAATGTGTCGATGTTAATGTTTTTTTGTCATATTTTTTTAAAGATATATTATAGATGTCTCATAGAGACGAAGCTATATTTTTATATGGAAAAGTAGGTATGGAAGTCTTTTTTGTGGCATCACAGGGCTTATGGCTTATCGTACGGCTGGATCACTTTACACAATGTAACCTTCACTATTTCCATCTATGATGGACTACCACGTGTATCAATTTTTTTTGACTCACATAAGTTGTTTTGTATGCGAGTTGTATTTTTACTACCGCCACTTGCGGTCCCAAGCTTTGTCATTCCCATAATCCAATACGTGTACACTACAATACAATTGTACAATACAATTGTACAATACAATTGTACAATACAATTGTACAATACAGTACAATTTCACTATTGATAACGAAGTATTTATATTTTGATTAATTAAAACATAGAAGCCTCATTATCAATAGTGACATCTGTTTTCGATTATGGGTTGAAATGGTGAACGTTACATTGTATAGAGTGATCACTTAAGCCAGCCGTACGATAGATCGTAATCCCACCCAAGAATATCCAAAAAAAACTTCCATACCTATATTCCCATATAAAAATATAGCTTCGTCTCTATGAGACATCTATAATATATCTTGATTAATGATGTCCACTTGGTAAAAAATCCAGTATAGTGTCCTTGAAAAATTTCGACATACTCAAAATATTCTGAATCTTTTCTTTTCTTCTAAATGTTCCCTAATACCAGAATACAATTCCTGTCTAGGACTTGTTATTTATGTTTTAAATATTGTGTTTCGTACCTTTCTATCTTCCAATAAATAAATATTATTATATATTAAAAAAAATCTTTTGATATAAGTCGTCAATTTTGCAGTGGTTGCCCATTTCATAAATAATGAACCTACAAATAAATATTGAATTTTTTTTAATATTCTCATTTTCTAATCAAATTAAATAAAATGATTTTTTTTATATTCAAGAACATATTTTTATTGTGAAGTTGCAATTTTTTCAGAACAAAGTTCTCTGTAATTTAATACCAGATTTATTGATCAACTAGCTCAGTCGTGTTAAATGGAAAAGAAAGAAAAGAGAAAGCACACGTTTCTAATATGTTTAAATTTACAATGCTTGTGGGTTTTCAATTTTGCTGCAAAAAAGCATATTTTACCTGTCACAGATATAACATCTGTATAATAGTAGGTATATAAAAACGTAATAGGTATATAAAAGCATGCGCGTATTCGAATGCAGCATTGTGTCAGTCAATCCGTGAAGAAATTTCTGAGATTTAAGATTTTGAACATATTTATGTACTGATAGCTCTTCATACCCGGCGTTGCTCAGATTAAGGATTAAGTAAAACATAAGTTTGTGGGGGGACATAAAGGTTCCATTGTTTCGCAGTCTCTCATAATAAAAAAAGATTCATTTTAGCTAGGCTGGGATGGATGAGATGTCCAGGAAGGAATTGATACCTATGTATTCCGCCGTAACCTAAAGAATAAGAATGCAAAATTTGGATCACATCAGAAAATGTTGTAGATTTGTACAAAAATATATCAGGCGCGGGGGTGGGGTAAGAAGGGAGGGGGGAAAAGTTGTCTTTATTACTCGCCGGGTCTTGAAAAATAAGTGTGCAAAATCTGGGTCAGATCTTATTCTTTAGAACCTGGGTTTCCTGCCAGGTTCTAAAGAATAAGTTTGCAAATTTGAAGTTTGATCGGTTGAAAGGGATAAAAAGGGAGGAGGAATGTCTCCTTTGTTACCTGCCGGGTCCTAAAGCGTAAGTATGTAAAATTTGAGTCCAATCGATCGAATGTTTGATGTACAGATATATCAGGGGAGAGGAAGGGATAGAATGGGAGGGGAAAAATATCCTAAAGCAATAGTATTCAAAATTCGAGTCGAATTAGACAAACAGTGTAGATTTTTATAAAGAACAGACAGACATATAGAATGACAGACATACAGACATTGAGTTTTATAGGTAAAGATATCGCGATATGATTGGCTGCAATTTCTCATCGGTTCAAACGTTTTATTTAAGCAAAGACGGCCGAATATTATCAAAAAATTTGAATTTGAAAAATTCTATATCTAAATATTTATCTGTTTTGAATGTATAAGTACCTGTGCCTTTTTTTTCAAATAATTTGTGCGAATTGGTATGCAACGTTGTATCAAAAAAAACTTTACGAGGTTTATGATTTTGGACACTCAAAAATGTACATTTTTATTTTTATAAATTATTAGTAAGTATATGAAAACGAATTAGGTATACAAAAACATCCTCGTAATCGAACGGTAAGAACTTTCAGAGATTATCGATTAGAAAGCATACAGAAAAATCAAATCAACGAAAAAATATTTAGCTGCTACCGGGATTCGAACCACGGATCTCCTTCCTAAATAAATGAGATTTGAGATTCACGGAAATGTAGGAGGCCGCTATAGCGTAAATGGATAACGCGTCTGCCCCGTACAGGAAAGAGATCCTTGGTTCGAATCCCGGTAGCAGCCAAATAATTTTCGTTGATTTGATTTTTCTGCAAGCTTTCTAATTGATTAATAAATTTGGTTTTGAACTTTTCTTGTTCACTCACAGTTCATTTAATAAGTGGTTACACTATCCTGCGAGCCTGAAGTTAAGGTGGAAATTTTTTAGAAGGACTAGGTGATTTTCTTGTAATGAAACATTAAGGTATACATTAAACTATTATTTTATTGGTAAATTTTTGAAAAAATAAGCAAACCGCGTCAAGTCTATTGCCGTGGAGCTCCTCCGCCGTGACTGCTGAGTCCAGTGCACGTTTGTTCGGAACAAAAAATAATGTACTTATTTAAAATAAAATCTTTATGTAGCCTACAAATTTTTTAATCGGATAAATCATTTAATAAGGATAATGGTTTATAAATAAGTATTTTTCAACTCCTTATGTCGGATATGCTACATTAAAGCTATTTCATTTCTTTAGAAGTTCCTGAACTTCTTTTCTGTATCGGTTAAACGTTCACCGGTAGAAGTAACATCTCAGTCACGGTGGAGGAGCTCCACGGAAATGGACAGGACGGGGCCATTTTTTTTTCAAATGTTTTCCAATAACAATAGTTTTGTTTATAGAAAAAATTTAAAATATTTTATCACCTCCTTGTAAAAATCACATAATTATTACCTAAATTTCATGCTTTCAGGATGGTAAACGCCCTTAAACCGACCGGTTTCTGAAAATATCATTTCGTATATCAGGATAACAATAAAATCCTAAACATAAAATTATTACTTGTGTTCAACTATATTTAACTCTTAAAAGACTGTGCTAAAAAAAAACTTTGGGGACGGTGGAGTAACACAGCGTTACCTGATTAAAAATCGGCATAGTTTTTAATATGCGATAAAATATACGTATATACAATACAGATAAGACTTTTTAAAGGTCCCTTTATATAATTATGTAAGGTAAATATACATATTTGCATTATTTTAGTAAATCATTATAAAATCATGGCAAATCGAATTCGCGCTCGCTCCCGCCGACGTTTCAATAGCAACTGAATACAACGACGCGGTCGCCTGCTCGCTTCAGTCGCATGCACTTCGTCTTTGTCTAGCACGTGTTACCCGACTCTATCGTACTTTTTCTATATTGTTTTTGATTTCGCCAAAACCCAAGCAACCGCCATCTCTGTCCTACATGAAATGTATGGTATTGTCGTGCTCTTTCTTGCTCGATTTAACTGCGATGCACAATATACTGCTCTCTCTTACACATTGGCCGAAAATACGAGCGTAATGAATAAATATGTTTTAATTAAAAAATCCGTACATTCCTAACAGTTTAATTTAGTAATTTTGGTGTGAAAATGTCTATTCGATGATTACAAAAAATGTGACGTTTTAGTTTTCGTAAATAAGGTAGATATTTCATATTTTGTATGACAGGTAGATCTACGTTACATCACCGACACACAGGAGTTAACCACCAGTCTCACCTACATTAAAAATATTTAAAATATGTAATTTCTGATGTTTAATATAATTTACTCAAATCTCATATCTTTATAAAATGTTAAGGGTCAGAACAGGATTGGATAGGATTTTTCTATCAATTAATAAATCTAATCAAGTTTTCTCTGTGTGCAGTGGCTAAAGTTTCTACTGCCTCGATCGATTCTTATTTTATCAACTAAATAACTCATCGCCACCACCATTACCACTACGTTTTTTGTCCTTGGGTAGTAAGAAAGAGTTTTTTTCCTAGCATATCACTCTTACCTCGTCCATTTTCATGTATTTTTATTACCTAATCATACCAACTCTATTGTGGACCCCTGCTGTCTTCAACATTCACATTATGTTTTTTTTACCATTCTCTTAATACTTGTAAGATCCACATGAACAAACCATCTTAGCGAACCAATAGTTATTCAATTTAATTAAAATCACTGCACATATTTATATATAATATGTGAATCTAATGTATAAAAAGGAGTGAGCCCTTAAGTGATAATATATTTCCGTATTATTAAAATATTTATTATATTATTCTATCTTTTTATAACATTAGACAATTCTTAAAAAAATATTTCCAAAAATGTATATTTCCAAAGAAAAAAACGTGTATACAAAAAATGAATTTTCCTCATCGATCTTTCCCATTCGAAAATTAGTTTAGACGCCAGGATATCTTTAAGCACCACTGATTCTTGGCGTGTTTATCCCCTAAGTGTTTGAAGAAACATAGTGTATATATTTCCCTAACCCTAAAGTCGTTTATTTTATAAATTTGTGTCTTTTTGTCTTACTTACACATAACAAGGGAGCTAGGAACGTTTTATTTACTTGCTACCGATATTTATGCCTTCCTGAATAAACCCCTCACTGAAGAACAATAAGGTTGTATAACTTCTCCGAGAACTATCATGTTAGTTGTATAACTGTGTACTGTTGGTTACTAGTTTAAAGATAAGAAATTTTACGTTAATATTAAGAAAAATCTAACGAATCCAAAACGTTATAAAAAATATACTATCTCATTTTCTTATGTTGTAAACGAAAATTTAATACGCAATTTTTTTTGTATTTAAAATTTTATTTCTAAGAAATGACAAATCGTAAGATTGTTGAATATTATTATAAACAAATTACAGAAAAAATATATAGTTACCGTGGTTACGTGTATGATGTTTTTGTTTATCCAATTTTTCATCTCATATATTACTGAAAATACCCTTGTGCGTTAATTTTTTGGGTAAGGCTAATTCAATTGACGCCTTAAAAATGGATATTCGGTAGAAAAAATAATGGATATTTTATACGCATCATAAATTTGTGTAGAGAATTGATTCTCGAGATTTAGCTGGAGTCATATCACAGCATCTTCAGGATCGTGTCCTTTCATCGTGGGGGTCAAGGATGTACCAGCAAAACGTCGAGAGTCGATTCTCTTCATATCTTTACGGTTAGTATGATATCAAGTACAAAATAGGTTAGTACAATATATCCGGTTTTGTTTCAATATCTAAACAACCGCAATATAGCCATATATCTTAAATGAATTACTAGGTTACACGTTGCTCCACCCGTGTGAGCAAATTTAGTTTGGCGGCTGATATTTGCAAAATTGCAATACAGTTGCAAAAAAAAAAGATGATGACTATGCTGACGGTGATCGTTGTTTCGTGAATTAAATAACATATACCTGAATATCCAAAATGAACGTTCAGTGCAACGATTACGTACGGGGCTTCATTATCGAGGTTGATTGCAAAAAAATAATGAAGAAGTTGATGATTTTATTTGGGAAAATAAATAAGAACATTCCAGTATGAAAATTCAGTCCATTTATATTTCCCAGCGTTTTTTTCTCGACACTGATTAAAAAAGACACACGATGATGATGATGTGGTTTTCTTGGAAGAGAATATGTCTGCAGGGGTGGTGTAATATACGCATTTCAGACATGTACGTTTTTTTTCGTAAAAATGTAGACATTTCAACTTTTTGTGCGCTCCACAGAAGAGATGAGTTTCGATGTCATATGCTGGAACCAACCCAATTGTCACAGCTGAATGAGTGAGCAGCCAGAGTGGACTTGGATTTACGGACTACACTGCCGTTCTTTCAATATTCATGATTAGAGTTCACATAACCACAGAACGCTGCTGACAGTGCCGCATTCGCGTATCCACTATTAGCAGAGCGCCGCACTCGGCAGTCGGTCTTTATTCCGATGTCGGAGTGCACCGAGGTCCTTCGTGATTTATAAGTAGCCAATTCCACTCGCGTTGCGTGACGCCCCACCCTGTCTCCGGGCACTGCATTCACCGGCGCGATGCGCAGCTGATAGCGCTTATTCATCGGTGGTGCCACTGCGAATAGCGAAGCTTTTTTGTGAAAACCCGCTCGCCTAACTTCTTCCGGTTCCGCAAGATGGATGGCTTCGGCGCCGCGGCCGGAAGTAATTCAGCAGACAGACTCGCCGAAAATGTTGCAATGTTTAAACTAACATCGGGCTGCACTGGATAGATTAATAGTTTACCTACGATCTTTTTTGTACGATGGGTGAAATAGACCTAGTCCACAATACTTAGGTTGTGGATAGTACATATAAGGTAAGTAATTCACACAAGTATTTATATTCCATTCAATTTATTTGTTGATAATATGTACATTACAAACAAAATGTTTAAGGCATACATATAAGGAAGTATATATCAAAATAAAAATATTTAATAAATTAAAAATAACATAAAATCTGGTCAAAGGTGTAGGAAAATCCCGTTTCGGAAAACCCCCTCAGACACTATATATGTTAAAGTGCTTTAGACTTTGAAGGCTTATACGCACATTCCGTATCAAGTTGGAGTAAAATTTTGAGGTTAATCAATGAATCACTTACATACAGTATACGAATATCTAAAATATTTTTTTTTTTGTAGAAAATATTCATGATATATGTGCATATTATCTCAACCGTTTCAAAATTATATATATATTTTTAAATATTTTCTTTAATTGATTTCAAAAAATGTATCTAAAATAAAAACACACAACTCGGGTGAAGATGAGAAGTTTTTGAGTGAATTTTGTCAGTGTTAATATGAAATCAATTTTTAATTTTTTGTTATTATGTATATATTTTAAAATAAATAATCAGATTACTGATGTACAGGAAATAAAATATTTTCTGTATCAGTGGATAGTAATTTTATTTCAGCCGAATGTTTCTGTTAAAATAGGAAAACGTGTTGCATCAATATACTTATTATTTTCAAAATATCTACACGCTTTTGCTATGAAAATAGGACTAGGTTGCTGGTGTCCTGGAATGGGGCTCAAACCACCGATCACAGGATCACCAGGCGAGCCCCACTGACCACCACACTAAAAAGCAACTAAATAAATAAAATACTGGCAGTGCTGTTGTTATACGTAAATGTTGATATCACAATTCTTATCATATTTTTCAGATTTTAACTTATCATAACATTTGGTCAGATATACATTATACGTACCTATGTTTATTTTCACATTTGTTTTGAAAATGAATATTTACTTGCAATTCATGCTTACATATACTGCAATTCATGCTTACACATCTGTATAATGCACATCACAAACATTGTCGAATAAAAATTTAGACATACATAAATAACTCATTAAAACCAAGTTTTTATTATACTCCCTTTCTCATTTACTAGTTGAAACTTTTTTTTCGCTTAACCTACGCGTTGGGCTTCAGTCGGGCGACGCTACGAAAGGGAATAATAAAAAATTTCCAAAAATCCAAAATTATACTTTAATCAGGTTTCGCGTCTGCCAGACGCGTTGAAATATTTTCATACATTGTATGAAAGAACCATTCAAAATTTGAAAAATCCAAAAATGTATTAATTTTTTTTAACGAAAATTTGATAGATTTTCTTGATCGTCGCCACGAGTCTGCAAAGTTTCAGCTCGATTGGATCACGGGAAAGGGGTTTAAAATCGATCCAAAGTTTTTTCGTCAGACAAGCAGACAAGACAAGTAGACAAGCAGACGCTACGAGTTAAAAGAAAGGGAGTAAAAATGCAAATAAAGTATGATTGATTAATTCTGTAATATCTTGGTCGAACTATTACACTATAAAAATTTACTAGTCTTATTTACGGAAAATGTAAAATCGATCGTACAAGGTTGCGACTTAATCCTTTTAGAGGATCGAGAAAAAACCTGACCGACTGAAAACCTGTGTGACTACGACAGCCGGTAGCTTTTGGCATTTATGGTAATCTATACAATATTTAGGTTGCGCGGACGGAACTGAATGCGTTCGTGTTTGGAATAAATGATGTCACAAATGCGTCCTGCAAGTTGGCACAATCACGTTGCATCGGAGTGAGCATTAAATGTTCATGATTATATCCGGCGGTCGTTTCCGACCCATTGTACAGGGCTTATTCTGATAATTTATTTAATCACTTCTAATTGGGATTTCATAAACAGATAACTCGTATAGTGAACGGTCATTAGTTATCACTTTACAAGCATAATAGCGAATGTGCGCTTTGATTAAGCGTCAAACTTCACAATTAATTAATTCTGGATTTTAATCACCATTGGTTGTAATAATTTTAGATTTATTTTTATTTCTTCTGGATATGGATACGCCGCTGCTTGGTTATTTTCAAAAAAAGCATCCCGGACCACACTTGACCAGACTAATGTATCATATTTTTGATATTTTACTGTATGGTTAGACATAATTGTTAATTTTAAAGATATGTATGAACCGCATTGTTCATGTAGTTTAGAGTTTCTTAATTAACCCTAGTAGCATAGAAGTTCTGATGGACCTACTAAATCATGAAGCCCTACGAGATACAAAATACGTACACCTACATATGCTTTCAAAGCAAATGAAAGACTCATGACTAAGATTCGCATTCGATTTAATGCCCATTTCTTTCAGGAAAATATTTCAGAAATAAATAATATAATGCTCAATTATTGGTAAATTTGGCTTAGTTGTTAGGTTTTCGTGTTATTTTAATCAAATATGAAAAAATAATTGATTGAAGAACAACAGGCGTGTCTAGCATAGTCTCTTCAAATATTTGAAAGAATACTGATTAAGAACATACACAAATAGTATAAATGCAATTTTTTTTTTTCACGCTTCAACAGGCCAGGAGGCCCAATTACAGAAGCGAAATACATCACAAACCCAGGCTTGAGTAAATCACATAGATTAAATGTGACCTCACCGGGAATCGAACCCGGAACCCTCGGTGTGGGAAGCCAGTGTCATACCCACTGCGCTACGAGGGCCACCATTTAAAAAAAAAATGTAATCCTGGGCCACACGATAAATACTTCCTTATAAATTTCACATAAATAGCTTCGTCTGTGTGAGACTTCTATAATTTATCTCAATTAATAATTTTTACATTATTTATTAAACGAAACAAAGCACTTTGGCTTTGAAAACACAATAAACATGGTCTTTTGGGACGAGGTTAAATCTCGTGAATATTTAATTACAAACTATTCGAGTAATTTACCGCTAGACAAAACCAGCATATTTGTTTATATCGCTGTGTCTGCCACCATGGATAAAATGAAAATTCGCGTCATTTTTGAATACGAATTCCGTCATGGCATGAATGCTGCACAGTATTTACGAAGTGTATGGACCAAGTACAACAAGCCCCGTGGACGTAAAGGAAGCGGATTTATCTCAAACCACTTCAAAATCAGTAACAGCCTTCAACGTAAGTGAAAAATAATATTAATCCATTTGCATCGAATTGGGAAAATGAATTGGGAAAGCTTGCAAAGATACCGAGTGAGCTTACTGAAGGATAACTGCAAACTTGCGTCGAGGTTTGCCTTCATTTGTCAAGTCAGCAAATAAATGAGGGAATACTGAATATGATTGTCACTTATGATAAAAAGTGCATCCTGTATGATAATCGGAAATGTCGCAATGGTTGGACGGAGGAGGGACCCGGAAGAAACTGATTGTGACTGTATGGTGGACCTGTGCTGGCATTATTCACTACAAATTCTTAAGATCTAGTACAACAATTACTGTAAAAATATACCGTCAAGAATTGAAAACAGTGATGGACAAGCTCGCTATCAAACAAGTCAATTGCTCGGGTCCACTATTTCTCCACGACAACATTTGTCCATACATTGTACAACGAACCGTTTTCAAATGACAAAAGCTACGACTGGAAACTCTTCGTAACCCACCTTACTCGCCAGCCCTTGCACCCACTCCATTTTTTTTAGAATTCGGATAATTTTTACAAGGGAAAAAATTCAATTCCGTTGAGGCGGTGAAAAACGCTTTAAAAGGATTCATCGATTCCCGTTCCTAGGATTTCTATAGCAAAAGCATTAATGAACTTCCATTAAAATGATGGCAAAACTGCATCGACAATAATGGCCAATACTTCAATTAATTTAATATATACTTACTTTCCGGAAATTTTTTTTTACAACGAACCATACAAAACAGAAATTTCATAGGTAAGGACCTCATAGTTAACCAAGCAGACCAATTATATGAACTCCTGAAAACCTACTGTAACATCCCAGAAAACTGAAACATAAAAATATTTTTTCTAGTGAACTTGCTTTGTCATTCAAAACTTTCATAACGAAGAAATGAAAATAATATGTGTTTATTCTTATTACTGTTGAGTAAAATATGTTATTTTTCTTAGTATAAACAAAAGTCTAACCGTCGAGTTAAAGCTTCAAAAAAAATTATTTTATTATTTATAATGTATTTGAAAATATTCTACAAAGCATTCTTTGTGTCTTTGTATTACAAACTCATTTGTTATTTTCCATTATTCGTAATCCTGTTTTCTCTTTCATTTTCTCTCGCAATTACTGCAAGCCGTCGCTCTATCGGGGGACTTATGCAATCAATTAATACCCATTTAGAGAGGCAGAAACTCTTAAACGACAAAGTTTCAAGTTGAGGGGGCCTCCCGGGAGACTGCCTCGTTAGATGCGATCAATAAAAATAATAATTGTCGTTGTAAGACGTTTTAAAAATTGTTTTATTGCACCAATTACCGAACGGCTGCTGTCTGCTTGCTGCCATTGTGTTTGCCAGTTGACAAATTCAATTATTATCAAGCAGGGTCGCGTCACCCGAGATATTAGGGATTCATTTGTGACTCCCTGAATTGTGGTGGGAACTCTACAAATGCGCCTAGTTATGAATGATTTATACGTATTAAAAATATGTCTTAGTGATTCATAACATGTCTTAATAAGTATCAAGTTGCTCAAATGCCAAACGTTTAACAAAATATAATTTAATTGAGTGAAGTAAATTGTTCCCATGTTGTTTCTCAAATTACTTAATTTTTGGCGTTATTTCGAGGTTCTGGGCCTTGGAATGTGGAATGGAAGTATAAAAAAAACGTAACATCGTATCATTAGTATTCGTCAATTTAAGTTTAGGGCACAGATGCATAATTTCCTCATGCCAAAATATAGCTTTGTCTTCCTCTACGACGTTTAATTTCCGAAGAAAGGAACAAGTTTCTATATTTGCATCGTAATTGGCGTTCAAACTATTTCTTATTAGTCTAATTTCATTCTTGCACAGGCTGTAATCATTTTTCTAATGATCATGTCCTTTGTTATGTTTTCTTCTAATGATCATGCGTCATGTTAAATTTAGTTGAAGACTATGTATACTTTGTATATTTAAAAAAATATTTATCATCATCATGTAATTAATGCATTGAAAATCTTTGGTTCTCTTACATGTCGTCAACATGAAGTTTTTTCGCGTCTTTTTAATATTTGACTTTTATAATTTTTTAATATCTTTTTCGAGGTCTTACCCATGGTCGTGTACCTTGGGATTGCTGAAATAGTATATACTCATGTATGATTACCTGAGAGAAGGCATTTTTCGAACAGGTCTTTCCAGCCGAGCAATCTTTAGTGTGGCCATGGTATATTGTTCGTCGTGCAAAACTTGCAGTTCATGGTTCCACCTGATTCTCAATCGGTCATTTTCTTATTAATAAGGAATGAAATTGTTCCCTTATTTCAATCGCAGGTTATTTTGCTTTTAGAAAATGTTGTCAAATTACATGATGTAAATCATAATATTTGTTAACGATTCATTAAAGTTTGAGCATAAGATTTTAGATCGGCTTTATTTTTTTTTTTTTTTTTAAATATTTTTTAATTTAAAGACTATCGACAGGTCGGAATGACCCTAATGGATAGTCATATAGGACAAGGTGATTAGTACAGTTACAATTTACGATAATACATTAATACATTAATAATAATAATAACAATAATTATCGACTAGGACTTTAGCTAGGTCTAGTTAAACTGCCATACATTTTTCACCTTTTTAGATTTGATTCGTAATGAAAGAAGTTAACTTTAAACACGCATGATTTGTCCTTCGACCTTCTCTAAAGCCATATTGATTATTTGATAAAATCTTATTTTCATCTAAGTATTTAAAAGTCTCTTCTAGGTAATTTTTTTCTGTAATCTTTGAAATGAGATTGGCAAGGGATATATGGGTTTGTAATTATTTATATCTAGAGGATATCCACGTTTATGTATGGGTCTTATTGTAGCTTGTTTCATTACATTAGGGAATATTCCAACCTGGATCTGAGTATTTGTGATGTGTGTTATCGGTAGTACTATGTATTTCTTAATGTGTTTCAAAATAACCGACAGAGCCATAGAATAATATTTGTTTTAGACTTTCCCACTTCGTTATTAGTGGTTTGTAAAATGATTGCTTAACATTTTCTATTGCTGGTGATTTTTTTAAAAATTTTTATTGTGCCTTTTTAAAATATTTTCTGCCAATAAATTCCCCACTTGTGCAAAATAATTCTATGCATAATTTGTAATGATATTTGGATCACTTTCTAAGGTGATGATTTAATAGTTTAATAGTAGTTATAGTATATTTAATAGTTATAGTAGTTTAATTGTTGAATAGTAGTGCTGTTTGGTATCACGTATTATTTTATTACATGTCTTGTATTATATTCCCGTGGCAGGCAGTTTTCCTTATCTTAAATAGATTGTCTCTCTTTTGTATAACTTTAACTACGTTATCTGTAATCCAAGGCTTAAGTTTACTTTTATTATGTTTGACAGATGTTTCATTTTCGTAGACTGTATGCTCTTGTATATATTGGTTTAGAGTATAAACAAATTCTTCTGAATTAGGTCGTTAGATTCTATAACTCTTTCCCACATCTCTTTCTTAATATTTGACAAAGTTTGAAAAAGACGCATTAGAAAATTATTCTTTAAAGCCTAAACTGTGGATAAGATACGTAGATGACGAATTGAACGAACTAAATAATTTTCTCGGCTATTTAAACGGTCTACACGAGGACATAAAATTTACTATGGAAATGGAAAATAACAGTGAAATACCTTTCCTTGATGTCCTAGAGCTCAAAAAAGATAACGACAGTCTCGGCCACACTGTTTACAGAAAGGCTACGCACGCAGACAGGCAGTAAACGGGTATAAAAGCAAAGGCAGCAATGTCCAAAAAATTTAAAAAATGTTTTGATTCAAATGTCACCGAAGATTACTAATTTAGAATGTACTGAATTATAGATTTTATGTATCTATCCTATCCTATAAATTTACAGGCTATATTTCCTATAACATTTCGAATTCAGTACATTGTAAATTAGTAATCCTTGACGACAAAGCTCAAATCACGGTCGTAGTATTTGTTACTGGTTAAAATAAAGGTTTTGTCCATCACTATTTTAAATCCTGCAGGGGCCCTCAAAAGGAATAGAAATCACAATAATAATCACATTTAGAAGTCAAGGCCAATAAACCATAGATAATCATTGTTAGTATCAGTGCAGTGTAGTGTTGGTGTTTGACGTGCCTGCTGATCTAGTAGTTAAGTCACTTGCTTAGCGATCTAGTAGTGCGGGCTCGAGCCTCATTCCACCATTGTTCATGGCACAGGCGTTTAGCTTAGTTTGAAAATATTGTCGCGGAGTCGTGGCTGAGGGAGGTAAATAAAACACTAAAAACTATTTCAACTTTTATTTATTGCACAAAGTCACAGAACATGAAGTTAATTTGAGCACTGTTCTTAAATTATCACTAAATGTTTCTAGAATCTTTGCTACAATTTTTATCTAATTTCGTGATTCGCACTAATTGTCACTCTTGAATAGCTTGTCTCTCAAATCCGATGCGCGTTACTTAAATCGCTCAAGTTCGCAGTAAAAAACTTCTCGCTTCTCGGTAGGCACTTTCTTGATTTACTACAAATTGCATCAGTTGCAAATACATTGGTGTCAAGAGCAATCAATATATCCGACTTCGACCATCGTAATGAAGGAATAAACCATCTTAAATGTACAATGTAATGGATTCTCTAAACAAATAGTTAACAAAATAGTTAATCGCCAGTCGGAAATTGAAAACAGAAATAAAACAGATAAAGATATTACGGAAAAACCTTTATCAACAGCTTTTTTACCATATATAAGAGAGACAACAGATAAAATCAGCCGTCTACTTAGAAAATATTACATAAGAACGATATTTAGGACCGAAAATAAAATATCTAGTCTTCTACGAAGTGTAAAAGACAAAATACATCTAGAGTCCCATGATGTATACGAAATACCATGTGGATCGTGCAACAAGACATAAGTTAGAAAAAGCAACAGAAAGATATCTGCTAGGGTTGCTGAACATAAAGTTGATATGACCAACAAAAAACTAACGTCGTCGCTTGTCCAACACACGCTCGAAGAAGGCCACAGCATAGACTTTAATAACACACGAGTAATAGCGAACGTCCAAAATAAAATAGTAAGGATATTTAGAGAAGCTATAGAGATATATAAAAGAATTAATATCATTAATAGAGATGATGGTATACGTCTCCCACCGGCATGCAAAAAAAAATTATTCAACAGTAGATTTCATAGTAAAAATAATAAATTAACGCGCAAAAACCAATTAAATACAACCAGCGAACAGGTAAATATCGACACATTAGAAGCAACATCGAGTACAAAGCGCATCACAAGGAGCCAGACAAACGCCATTATGGCCAACAACGGCCAGGAATACCCAATATTTAATACCAAATTCCCAAAAACCATTGAAGCTAATAATGACCGAAGTACCCAAATTTAGATTTGGACTTGCCAGACCTAACTTGGTATTAAGCTTCCGATACGAACGGACGTACTCGCATTGCCCCTCGTGACAGAAATTTATTAACAAGGCACCCTGAAGATGCCTGTTATGATTCAGGCGAAACGTTGGTTGACGAATGATCCTTCTGAGGACTAGATTTGACACAGATTTGACGTTACCCCCAAAGAAATTAATAAATTATAGGATGAAAAGTATGTTCCAATTGTCATTTGCCCCTGCGCTTTGGAGGCAAAGAAGAAGTTTTGTGTAGACGCCTACTCGTCTCGCTCGCATACCCACGAGCATCAGCGGGGAGGTGAGTATGTCCACGTTAGCATTAAAAAATGTTTAACATGGATGGCGAAAGTGTAAGGCCGATATGGGAGCCATTGTTAATAGAATGGCCCAGGGTGTGTAGTGAGTCGCTCTTACTGCTACCTACTGCTAGCTTATTTGAATGTGTCGAGACCTACATAGAAAAAATATTTTGTGACAACTTGAATTTTTTTGAGTTTTTGCTTTCTTCGAAACATCTTTTTCTGTCATGGTTTTTCTATGAAATATAAGAGAATATATCATTCATATACACAAGAGTATAAATATCGGGCGAAACCGGGTAATAAAAAAAATATATAAACAATATTGGTCTGGTGTGTCATACCTACAATTGAATGTATACATTTATTCCCCTTAGCCAGGATGCCACTACAGTGATATAAAAAATGTATTTATAACTTATTGTAATTAATCAAAAACTAGAACCCGATTTAATTAACTCGAAGAAAAACTATCTCGGTAAGCGGTAGAAAGTTCCCTGCCTATCGATATCCCGAAGCAGCTCTGCCGAAGCTGTCTGGAACAAGCACAATTCTTCAGATTTATTCTGTTCCACTGCTCTCTAACCTTTAATCGTAAATTTTCAATTGCCCGCGCGAGTGGAATCCCGAGGAAAACTGGGACTATCAAACGGGGCTTAAACTTCCCGAGTCGGGAAGCGAGGCGCTCCCGCCAACTTCGGTAATGTTTTCAGAGACCATGTTGCTCATGTTCCTACTTACGCCGGCAAAATAATGCATTGAAAGTGATCTGCCGGATTTAATATCGCGTCCAAAGTACACTTTTGCGTTTGTGTCGTACACGTGTCGTTGTGTTTTTTACGATGTTTTATTTCAGTCTATTAATTTGAAATTCATCATTTCATATTTAATTCACAATATTACAGAGATCGATTCTCTTTCAAAATATAACTCATAATTATTTTATTTTTGTAACGTATATTTCGTAATATTTTGCCAAGTAAGAATAGACAATAAAAAGTCACAACGATAGGCAGTGACGTGTAGACCTCCGCAGCGGCTGTACGTGCAAATTGTGGTAACCAAACGATTTACTTGTCACGAATCTTAAAATCCAGAGGAATTGGCACAGCATAACGTACTCTAAGAAATATGGCCCCCTGACCCTACTTGGATAAGGGGATGAAGATGATGATGATAATAACAATTTAGTATTAGAATTTTTAACATGTAGCAATATAATATATTTAAAGGAAATATAAATAATTTTCATAATTAGAACAGCGTCATTCGGAAATAAGTAATTTCAATTTCAAAAGAAAATAAGAAGTTAAGTTAACACAAAACTATCAACATTTCAAAAGGATTCAGTTTCAGCAGTTTTTCTTAAATAATGTGTACCTACTTTTCATGAAATACCTACTTCTATAAATTCAATGTACTCATTGCGAATAATACATAGCGTGGATAATGATGAGTAAAAAGAAAATAAGAAAAATTATACATTTTCATAGTAGAATATGTGACATGCTATAGATATAAGTGTAAATATGAATGTCGTTGAAATGAGATTTTAAATTTTGACAAAGAATACCATTTACAGGAGGTTACCACAAAAGGTTAAAAATAGATCAATAGAAAATGTTGTAATATTTTATAAGAGAGAAGATAAACAGTGTGATCACCATGATATGTACAGATTAGAAATTTGGAAGACAAAAAAATAATCAATTGAGAAAGCCAAGTACGCGCTAAAATATTTTAATTTTATTAATACGTGCACGTTGCATACTGTCACTTTCTATAGTTGACGGTCGCTTAAATTAGCGCCTGAGCGATATCAGTAGAACATTATTTATTTATACAGGTATGTTTTGGATTTCTCGCACGCGGCTGTATCGTCAGTGGTCCCGCGACAAGGGGGGGAAGGGAAGCATTTACCTATACATACCATTATATACATCACAACGGGTGGAAAGTAATATATAAGAACCTTATAGTATTAAGTACTTTTCTAGAGACCAATGAAAAAGGGTGATGAAATGTCTACGTAAAAATATATTCTATGAAGACGATGTATACGTCTGAGATATGTAACGTGTTTTCTGTTGATTTTAAGTTATGAATTGAATTAATTATTTGCGGCAACGGAGTCTTTACTTATTTAATGAAATTTTTTTAATAATCTTCTTCCATATAATTAAATTTGTAAAATTCGTCGAAAATATAACACAAAAAATTTCTTCAATTCTCTATTTATCGGTCAAAAAATTTCTCTACTGGACGAATACATTTAACAAAACACATTTTGTGTTTTTAAAAATGTATCTTTACCTACATGAATTAAACGGTCAATTTCATTTGTATTTATGTAGGTACCTACTTGTAACCAAAAATATAAGAAACTAAGGACTTAAGTAATAAAAGTTACTTTCAATAAAATTAAAAGCATGAAAAATCTGTTGAAGCTCGCATCGGATTCAAGTTTTAATATAATTACGTTGAAGACAAAAGGAAACGTTAATGAAACAAGAAAGACAGGAAAGTAATCTTAAAGGTCACAAGGCTTATTCCCTGAAATATAAGTTTTTTTCATTTGAGAGCCCCTTTCAAGAAAAGCTTTCTCCGCGAACTTTTACATGTACACGATTATATTTGTAAGTAAAGGTGAAAAGATGCTCACTTAGGCCGGAGCCTTCCCAGGGGCAGGAAGGAGCCTCGGCCATTACAGGAAATGACATGGTTGTAAAAACTAAGGGCGGACAATGAACAAAAAATAGGGGTTGTTGTGATGTGGGTACATCTTCCGATGGAGGGGGATGTTTTAATGCTTTGAGAAAAGATTTTGAATCTTTATGTTCCGTAGTATTTGCCCTCCCCGTCTTAAAATTTAGTCGAATGTCCTCCGTCGAATTTGAATGTAGCCATAAAAAGTTACGGCTGAATTATGTGATGCAGTGTGGCGTGGTTTGATGGTAAAGCGCTTCTGGGAGAAAGTTAAGTTACAAACCCCAGAGAATATGTACAAATTGAGGTATCTACAAGAACACATTTTTTCTAACAATGATACGTGCATGGAGAACGTGTCATTTTAATAATCTGACTATTTTCATACTAAGCTAAAGCAAAATAAAACAAACTTGCTGATATCTTGGAACGAAGCTCAAACCCCCGGCCAAATATAGTGTTCGCTAGGACAGTGTCTTAACCACTAGACCAACAAGCACGTTTTTTTCGAACATTAATATCTCCTATCGCTATAATTTAAATTGATTTGGAATAATTATTCTAAATTTATGAATCATATTTTGGAAACAAACTATTTCTTTAATATTATCAAGTTATTGTTATTATTCATGGTGGTACTTCGAATTTTAATTCTTAGTGTACGTTGTATCCTGATGAAGAGATCGTTGCCCCCGAAACGTGTAAATTATTCAATAAATAATAGTTTTCTACAAAGAGCTTTCGTTTTATAAATATAAATAATACTTCCAAAAAATATGTTATTCTAATAAAGTTATTTTGCTAATGATAGCTTTGCTAAAATATAATGAAGAAATTTCTTTTTACTTAAGATAAATTATAGAAGTCTCACAAAGACGAAGCTATTTAGATGAGAAACGTGTAAGGAAGTTTTTTTGTACGATAGCCCAGGGTTTACAAAAAGACCTCCATATATCGCTTCTCATATAAATAGCTTCGTCTTTGTGAAACTTTTATAATTCATCTTAATTAAATAATAATTCCACAGTGAACAAATCCAGTAATTGTGTTCACAGAACATATATATTAAAATATCGTTAAGTTATTTTTTGTTCATTTACCAAAGTACTATGCTTTAATGAGACAAATGGTAAGCACAGTTTACCTACTCTAGATTATGCAAAGTAGAAATGAAATATGTTCATCAGGATAAACCTTGGAGAACATACGAATAAAAAATTTTTGAGAAAATACGAATTTTAACAATTAAAATAGTAAAAAATATACAACATATCAATCGCTATACATGGATAATTTAATTTTACTATTTGACATGATGCCCTCAACCGTTTTAACATTGCCGCGATGACGCGATCCGAATTCCTTGTAGGGGAGGGTGGGGCGTGTTGTGACTAATTTATGAAAAATGGTGTTGTGGAAAAATCTTTAATAATATCAAAAACATTATATTTTAGTTGAAACAAACAATTCTTCACCTATAAAAAATTAGCATTATTAACCATGTCACCAAAAGGACAACGCGACAAAATACGGTTTTTCAAAATATGGGAATTGTCACAACCTGCCCCACCCGAGGGGTCAGTTGTGACAAGGGTGGGGCAGGTTGTGACGAACTAATCGTCAAATATTGTTGAGTATTTAAGTAGTTTAATTAACAAAACAAATATTATGAATAATTAATAATACAAGTAGTAACATGTTTTATAATTAACTATCAACAAATAAACAAAATTTGTACTCTTATTAAGAAAATTCTGTAATCGATTAAAATTATTTTTTTCCAGTCAAACAAAAGTCACAAATAAAATCTTGAGTGAATTCGTCCACTCCAGCACATAGCTCATTACACCATCTTTGGCAATTTATGCACCTCACCCACTTTTCACCCGAAATATCATTAGAATAAGGACTTTTACAATAAATGCATTGCTCATCTTCTTCATTCTTCATCGTTGTCATCAGTTTCCATGATATGTGGCTTCTCTTCAGTCTCGCTGGATGAAAATGATACTAAAATTCGTTTCTTCACTCCAAAAGTCTCTTTCTTGTGTAGTTTTGTCTTTATTTCCCCTTTTGTTTTATTTGTGCTTGTTTTTTTTTAGTTCTTTTTGTGATTTTACGCTTTCGCATCTTTTCGCCTTTCTTTTCCTTCCTTAGATTGTCTTCCAATTCTAAGTGATTTTTTATTGGCATGTCAGTCAAAATTACGCTTTACATTTTCCTTTTATTACGTAGGTTCTTTCTTGGATGAGCTTTAGGTAATGGCCGGATTTGTTCTGGTGTTTAATGGTGTTGTCCAATTATCGGGAATTTTGATCATATTTTGGCATGCATACTCATATGCAAGCTTTTTCGCATCAGCTGTGATCAAACCATAATCAACTTTGCTACATTTTGCAATGTAATCTCCAAGTTCCTTTTCTTGCGCATGGGTAAAAATTTGTCCCGGGTTGGAATAGTCCACATAGAATTTACAAATAACGGGCTTTTTTCCGATCTATGAATCGTTTTAGTGTCGTATAATTGACACCACAAGACACTGCGGCTTTTCGAAGAGACACGTTTGTAGCCTCTATCTCAGCAGCAGTATGTTCGTAAACACTTTCGGGAATTTCACCCCTCTTCTTTTTTTTAATGTAATTTCGTACCATTTTGAATCCATGAAAACGAATATAAAAAGTAAAGTAAAAATAATATTTGACTGTACAGTTTCACATCTAATAATAGTTTTATTAAAAATAAAATTTTAATTATTTCGAAGGGGCTAGTTGTGACAGTCACAACTAGCCCCCACATTTTTGTAACAACTCGCCCCATACGATCATTTTATATTAAAATGTCTACGCACGTGAATTTATTTACTGCAAGGTATTCCTTTATTGCTGATAATACAGCCAAAAGACAAAATATTTGGTAAATAAAATGTAAAATAATTCACCAAGTATTGGTAAAACAACAGAACACTTGGAATTAGTGCAGAAAAAGTTAGTTGAGTACCTCAAAATCAAACTTTATCGTTTAACTTTAATGAAATCAACCGCACGGCTTCAATATTTTGATAGCAACTGACGCTACGGAGTTCACATAAAATGAATCTATGCGGGTAACGCTAAGTCAAATGGCACGAATTTTAAACGCGTTGTCACAACTTGCCCCTGTCACAACACGCCCCACCCTCCCCTACTTGGAAATCCATTCTTAACGACGGTAAAATCTTTTCAAAATCTGCCCCCAATAATCCGATTCCAAGTACAGACGCATTAAATGAACATATTAATATAACTAACAAAAACGGAATTTCCAACAACAATAGAAGATTTACCAGGTCGTCCAGTAAATTCACAGCAATTAGCTTCGCATTAGGCTTCACTTGGATCTCGACTTCTGGAGTGAACGGGTGTGCTTGCCATCAATTCAAAACAGAACTCGAAATACAAGGCGAAAAATCCCTTTGACAATGGCCAGTGCTATCTGTCCGAAACATTGGGTACATAATAACAATCTTTTTAAAGATTACAATACGCGGGTTATCCTAGAAAATAATCCTTCATCTTTCACTCGCGGAAATCTTAATATTTATATATATATATATATATATATATATATCGTTACAATTAAAACGTATGTTATTATTATTTTCTCGTCACATATTTTTGTGGGATTTCACTATTATCCACAAAATAATATGATAAGTATACACTGCACATTTTGACTCAATCGAAGTTAGGTTTATTCAAAGAGACAACATCGATTTTAGGAATGTCGATTCACTTACAGCTCTAGGCTGACCAACTGAATTTATCCATTCTCGTCACGAAGCGCTGACATCTACATGTTGGTAGGTTGGTTGAAAGGCCACGACAAGCTTTCACAAAGTTACGGATTTCCGCGCAAAAAGGATTGACAAGTCAAAAGGACATGTACGACTAGAATAAATAAACAATTTGCTAAAGAAAATGCAGACGGAACTAAACAAAATCCTCCAAAGTATTATAAGGACGCCGTGTACAAAAAATATGATTGAAAAATAAACTTATTCAAAATAAATAATTATTTATTATATATTTGTTTAAAGAAAACATTTTACTGTGACCTTTCAATTCAAAACATAGTTTTATGGTGTTCAAAACAAGTTAGATGAATCAATAAGAAAGGTTTACACAATAAATCTATCTATCGAAGAATATGTACTTTAAATATTTATCATAGAATACAATATCACATCAGTACAATGGATTTTTATTTATAAAAATATATTATTTAATAAAAAATTATCTATTGTCATTGGGATTATTTTCTTAAACATTATACTGATGTAATCAGGTGTTATTCAGCGAGTATTACTTAAAGGTTTTTGAGATCTTGTGTAATATAAAGTTGATAGGTATTTGAAAATGGAATAATACACGTAACATTTACACAAGACACATACACTTGTGTCTCAAATTTTTCGTCAAAAAAGCTATAGATTTTTTTCTGTAGATAGGTACCTTCCAAACTGCTTAATCTAAATTGTTTAAAATTTTATTTTTGATATTATTTAAATTATTTATCATGGTGGTATTTATGAAGCATCCATGATGAATTGAAATGAGAAATTTAATACATAAAAATATTGTTAAATTATAAAATTGGCATTATCATAAAATAATTCAACAACACCTTGCAGTCATTTTTAGAGGCAAAACTAGCGGTACACAATGGCATTCTCGTACCAAAACTGAAGGATTATATTGAATTGTAGCTGGCAGAATATGAATGAAAGTAGACTGAATGCAATGGAAAAATATTACTTAGATATGTATGATAAACTAAATAGGGTCGTTTAGATGATTTAGGCATGTTTAGCAAATTAATATGGAGAGAATGATAAAAATATATATGACGCATGTTTTGACAACTTCAAAAAGAGGGGGCGGCCGCATAAAACGTGGCATCATCAGATTAACCAGAAACTGGAAGAAGGTCCTGTAAGGAGCCTCAACAATCGTATGCGTGTTGTATGAATGTGGAAGAGGTAAATGTTTTCTGTAGGTAAAGAAGAGCGTAGCGCTCTATCCTTTTCCTTTGCAGCTTAACGTCATGATGGTAAGTAAATAATTAAGCAAGTAATAACAAGAAATAATATTGAACAACATCTTTAATTATTTTATTTTAGCTCAAGCATTTTTTCTTCTTTCTCTTTTCTTAATATTTTAAAATAATTGTGATGAACAGATATATGAAATGCATTTCAAATTAAAAGTATGTTAACAGCATATGGTACCTACCATATGCTCTTTGTACTTACCATATAGATCACACTCTTGTACTTTGGGATGACAAGGTACGTAATATTAAGTGATATATGAACGTATTACGTATACAAGTATGGTGATCAGAGTTAGGGTAAGGTGCCCTAAGAGTGCGCGGTTTTAAGAGATATGAGCATAGTGCGAAAGAAACTCGATATTCTAATCAAAACATTTTAATTATTTATTTGTATTCTTAGTCTTCTTACTAAACTTAAAAAATGCAACAAAAGTAGTAGCATTTAGGATTTATAACCATAATTAACAGTGAAGTAGAATGCGCACTCTTGGGACAGTAGTCTCCCAAGAGTGCGCGTTCTACTTCATTGTAACACAATCTGTAAAATATTGAGTTCATAGTTTTAATTTATTTTACCAATTCTTTTTCTCTTTCTTGAAAAAATGTAGACCCGTATCTGCAAAGGGAGATGGCAGGTGCAGCGCAATGTGTTTTCTCAAACTTGATTCTGCCATACTTAATAATTCAGCCACACTTCTCTTACTCTTCCTCTCCCCTACCATCTTGCGAGCAAGATCAAGATCAAATATTTTGTCTACTTGTTTCTCGTGGTTTCGATTTCATTTGCAATAAAAAAACATTAATTATTTTAAAGTTCCGCAAAAGAACGCATGCGCACTCTTGCAGTGCGCACTCTTGATACCGACACCATGATTTCAAATAGCCGCACTGGTAACGCCATCTAGTCGACACCGGCATGAATGAATTCTGTCAGTTGTTTGCCAATCAAGTATTTTCACCAAATTCCACACAAAACTCTAGTTCCTTTTTAAAACCAATACGTCACACACGTTGCAAAATACAAAAACATTTTATCAAAAGTGTTGGATTTCAAAAAACATACATTTTTTTATCAAAACACATTTGTTTTGCTCCAAATTTCGTCAACACAAAGTTCGGCGTCGGGTGTTTGAAACACGACCGAAATAAGTGCCAATCCACCAAAATTGTGGAAAATTTGAATACTGCGTACTCTTAGGAACCGCGCGCTCTTGGGGCACCTTACCCTAATTCTTTAATAATACCAACGAACATTTCGATACAATTAATTTGTTCATGAAACACCGTAATTATAGAGCTCTGTGTGATTTCTGAATAAAGTGTAGGTACCTTAATTAGTATTGCTCAGTCAGAAAAGAAAGAAAAGAGAAAGCATACGTTTCTAAAATGTTAAATTTTACAATGCTTGTGGGTATTCATTTTTGCAGTTTTTCAAAAAAAGCATATTTTTACCTGTCACAGATATGTATATAAAATTAGGTATATAAAAACATGCGCGTATTTGAATGCAGCATTGTGTTAAAGTCAATCGGTGAAGAACTTTCTGAGATTTAAGATTTTGATCAAACGAATATTTACATTTTTATATATTGATACTGTTCATACCCGGCGTTGCTCGGGTTAAGGATTTAGTTAAATATAAGTTTATGGGGGGGGACAAAGGTTTCATTGTTTCGCAGTCTCTAATAAAAAAAAGATCCATTTAATCTAGGCTGGGATAGATGGGATGTCCAGGAAGGAATTGTGACCTATGTATTCCGCCGTGAACTAAAGAATGAGAATTCCAAATTTGCATCAGATCGGCAAACGTTGTAGATTTATAGAAAAAATATGTCAAGGGTGGGGGTGGGGAAAGAGAAGGAAGGGGGGAAAAGTTGTCTTTATTACCCGCCGGATCTTGAAAAATAAGTATGCAAAATTTGAGTCAGATCGGTCATACGATGTAGATTTGTACAGAAAATATAACAGAGGAGGGGGAAAAGTCGCCTTCGTTACCTGCCAGTTCCTAAGGAATAAGTGTGCAAAATTGGTATCCGATCGGTCGAACGATATTAATTTGCATTGGAAATATATCGTTGGGAGGGGAAAGGGGTAAAGGAGGAGAGGGGAAATGCCGCCAAGTCCTAAAGAATATGTTTCCAAATTATGAGTCCCATCGGTCGAACGGTACAGATTTGCATTGTAAATATATATGGGGGAGAGGAAGGGGTTAAATTGCAGGAAGGAAATGTCATCTATTTTATCCGCCGAGTCCTAAAGAATAAGTTCCCAAATTTTGAGTCCGGTCGGTCGAACGGTGCAGATTTGCATTATGAATATATCAGGGGTGGGGAAGGGGAGGAGGAAAATGTCACCTATGTTACCCGCCGGGTTCTAAGGAATAATTTTCCAAATTTTGAGTGCAATAGGTCGAACGGTACAGATTTGCATTGAAAATATATCAGGGGGAAGGAGAATGGATAGAATGGGAGGGGAAAACGTCCTAAAGAAAAAGTATGCAAAATTTGTCGAATTGGACAAGCGGTAGAGACAGAGAACAGACAGACAGACAGCCACTGAGTTTTATAGGTTTAGGTATCACGATACGATTGGCTGCACTTTCGCATCGGTTCAAAGGTTTCAAAGGTTTCGGTGCAAAGACGACCGATTGTTATCAAAAAATTTGAATTTGAAAAAATTTATATTTAAATATTTATTAATATTAAAAGTGTAGGTACCTGCGCCTTTTTTTTCAAATAATTTGTGCGAATTCGAATGCAACGTTGTGTTTCAAAAAAAACTTTAGGAGATTAATAATTTTGGACAATCTAAAATTAATATTTTTATTTATATAAATTAATAGTAGGTAATGAAAACAAATTAGGTATACAAAAACATCCTCGTAATCAAATTCAACGTTGTGCCAAAATATCAAAGCAATCGGTGAAGAACTTTCAGAGATAATCGATTTTGTACAAACAAACATCTACATTTTTATTTATATAGATAGATAGCGTTTTTTTCTTTTACGTCCAACAGGATGTATGAGATTGTATCGTAATATATTTTATACACAAAATATTTTATGGGAGTAAGTTTTTTAATAGGTTTTCCGGTCATCATTGAAGAAATATTTCGTAAAATTATAGTATTACGGAAAAAAATTCGGAAACGGCTTTTCTGCGAAATTTAAAAAATAAAATATTATGTTTCTGTCAAAATTTACCACTTATTCTGACCACTTCTAAATTTTAAGAATATACTTAATATAAATAAACATCTGCCATGATTAATATTGTTGGGAGGCAAAATATTGAAAACGTCACGCATTCTTTTGCTTTTTGCCTCGGATTACATTCTGAATAAGAGAACCGAAAAATGCATTTTATATATTATCAATTTTGATTGTAGTTATGTGTTTCTATAATAAATCCACTTTATTTTAAAATTGTAGAAGTATATTGATTCGAGTAATGCGATATGATGAATCTCGGAATAATGTCGTTTAAAACGATAAGTTCGGAAGTGCAATTTCTCATTAATTCAAATGCAAAGACAACCGAATGTAATCAAAAAATTTGAATTTGGAAAATGTAAAGTACCTACCCATTTAAATATTTATCAATATTGAAAACGTAGGTAAGTACCGGCAGCTTTTTTTTTTCAAATAATCAGTGCAAATTCGAATGGAACGTTGTCAAAATTTCAAAATAATAATGTAGAACTTCAAGAGATTTAAGATTTTGGACAATCGAAAATTTACATTTTTATTAATATAAGTAAATAGTAGGTATATAAAAACAAAGTAAGTACACAAATACATCATCGTATTTGAATGCAACGTTGTGCCAAAATTTCAAAGCAATCGGTGTAGAACTTTCAGACATTATCTATTTTGTACAAACGAACTTTTACATCAAAAGTAATTTTTTTGTCAGGCCTCAAAAGTTACGGACCAGCCGTACTTGTTCGCGGGTGACATGAAAGTCTCCCACCAATAAGGCCTTATTAAGGTACGAACAAGTATGGCTAGTCCCTAACTTTTGAGGCCTTTTTAGCCTCGACAATGGCACGTGATACCGTGTCGAAACGTCGGCCTAGGTCTTCTCAGGGAGACCATTTGCAGAAAACGCGAAGTAGTCCAGAAATTACTTTTGTTACATATCAATATATTATATATAGATAATATTAATTTGCGTATAATTAGTATTTTTTCGGTTATTCGCAAAATATCTCACGTCGGAATTATCGTATAACGCGCGCATATATATTATAATATGCGCTTATATATCGTAAATTGAATCGCTTACTCGACAACGATACAAGCACACGATATTTTATACAATAAGCTAATAAAGCGCAACTATCTGTGTAGAATCCATCACAAAACCAAATCAATCAAATTTGATAATCGCTCACGTTTATCTTGCCACTTTATAAAAAAACTAAAAAATATTTCGCACACTCATATAACTAAATTAATGAACAAAATCGATGTATAAAGCTCCCGTTTACTGAACGAAATAGTCGTCTGGCTGCGAACGGACTGAGTGCAGAAGCTCGCGTGCTTTAAGTTTTACTACCAAAGCCGTATCAATCTCTTGTTTATTTTATGATCACAACTTTGATGTTCCATCCGAGGGATTACAAATATGCAGTTAAGTAGACAGGCACTTACGGGAAATTTATTTTGTCAACCGAGATGTTCAAAAGATATCCGATAGTAAAAACTTCTTTCTTTTATTTAAGTGTCGCAAGAATACGTCAGCGGATTTGTTATATTTATGTAAACCGGCTTCAGATCGATACACTAATAAATTTGATTAATTAGTTACACATAATTAGAGATGGATATGATGGTTTGGTTTAGATCATTTTTACTATGACACTACTGACAAGTAAATCTGCTGATAAATACATTTGTATTTTTTTACAAATTATAGATTGCGTTTAAGTCTATAATTGTATGTACAGGAAATAGTTAAGTGAATGTTTAACTATGCTGATATGTAAAGAAACTACGTATTTCAATGCAAATTTATAAAAAGTTTATATAGTATGTAGATCTAAGTGCGATTCTGGAATAGGGCTCCTCAGCCATGCTCGGGCACATAACCAATAATAAAACATGGCAAATATCATCTTCATAACGAGTGACTGCCGAAGAAGATATAAAAAAGTTACTCAAAAGTTTTTAGTTAATTTATTTGGGAAAAAAGACGAAAAATTGCGAATTTAATGGCATTTTAGCAAATATAATAAAAATCAACTAGATAATATCATCAATACTTTAATAAATATACCTAAATATCCCTGTCTAATCACTATGACCTCCAACCTTTGCATACCAAGATTGACAATACCAATCGAGGTTATTTCTTCCCTGCCAAGAATTCTTAGGTAATACACTTATTAACCTCGACTAAATATATTTTCCGTGACATGTTTAAGAGCAAAATTCTAATCCACGTGGTTGATGTGTGATCTAGGGTATAAAACATGCTCACCATGCAGCCAAGTTTTCACTATTTATTTCGAACGCTGGACACTTCATAACATCTTATGCATTCTCTTTTAATACTTATTTAAAAACTGTTTGAACGCGTTAAAAATAACCACGAATATGTGGAACCTGTAAAATTCAATTATCTCAATAGTCTTAAAATGACTATCAAAAGATTTTTAAATCACAAAAAATATAAATTGTCACATATTTTTTATTTTTCTTTGATATATTTTCATAAGATTATTGTACATAATTGTCATGAAATTAAATTGAAGTAGATATAATTATAATGATGTCTATCGAAATGCCTAAAAGTGTTTATCCTTTCGAAAAGTTCACATTAATAATGCATATTAGGATGTTTAGAATAAGTATGTATACAAACAGATCTTAGATATTGTATGTTTTTTAACTCTGAAGATAGATAGATAATCTTAAGGATTTGACACATGCGACATTTAAGAAAATCAAATTTCTGAAAATAATGGATCCCAAGTCTCTTGAAACCTATGAAGTTTGTTAACACAGGTTAACATATACAGTATATGTATACAGTATACAGGTATACAGATACCTCACGAATACAAGCTCATTATTAGCACAGTATACCCAGAACAGTAGTTTATCTCCGGCCTGTCGGCGAGTTATTAGCCTACTCTTGCGTTGACACTAGGGTTATCACTTTCTTTTAAGCGTCTGAGATTCCGACGCATAAGGTAGACACAAAACCCGAATTAAATTCAATTTCTTTTAATTGTTCAAAAATTGATTGAAAATTGCCAATTTTAAAGTTTATGTGGTCCTTTTCGAACTCTTTGCGAAAGACCTGCTCCATCCTCTCTACATTGGCAACAAAGTCATGAGTAAATTTCGATCTGTCGCATAATTTCTGTAATTAGTATACCTAGTTTCTGCACTTAAATTGCAATAACGCTGATTAACATCAACGTAGACTTTTAAAAACTCACAGTCTTTGTGATAATCAACACACCTTTTTAGTAAAGCACCACAAACATAAAAAAAGGCATTTTTTTCAGGAAGCGCATTTTTTTTCTAAAGCGGCGGCTGCGAGCGCGAATGGCACCGAAGGCACGGCCCTTACTGCCGCCGCCTTGTGCCCCCATATTCATGTCAATGTGTGCGTCACAGTGCGTGCGTACATGGCGCCGAGCACGCACGCACACATTCTAATGGGTAGCGGCCAGTTTGTATGAAGACGTATTACTGTTCTTGGTATACTGTGTTATTAGGGACACCAGAAAAATAATAATACTATTTTTGAAGTGTTCTTCTTTTGGCGCATTCAGATAAAATTTTGGAAGTTGCGCACGCGCATATTACGCATGAAGCGGAAGCATGTAGCGGAGCATGTAGTAAAAATACGAGTCCACGAAATACACTGAATTATTATTTACTGTTCCAGTAATATTTAAATAATATAGATAACTAGCTGCTCGTACCCGGCGTTGCACGGTTCAAGGATTAAGTTGAAAAAAAATTTGTGAGGGGGAAACGAAGGTTTGAGTCGAACGGTATAGATTTGCATCGAAAATATATTAGGGGGAGGAGAAAAGGTAAAAGGCGGGGGAGGAAATGTCACCTTTGTTACCCGCCGGGTCCTAAAAAATAAGTTTACAAATTTTGAGTCCGATCGGTCGAACGGTATAGATTTGCGTCGAAAATATATCATAAGGAGGACAAGGGGTAAAGGAGGAGAGGGGAAATGTAGCCTATGTTACCCTCCGGGTCCTAAAGTATTAGTATGCAAAGCTTGAATCCAATCGAATAAACAATATAGATTTGTATAGAAAACAGACAGATAAACAGACAGACATTGAGTTTTATAGGTATAGATAATTTCATTCGGATTGTAAGTTAAAAAAACTTAATTACATATACATATTACATATTAACCGTACACTCGTGAAAAATCACAAACATAATTTAAATAATATAAATTTATATTTATACATAATAAAAAACCTGTCAAACGTTGAAAGAGGGCGTAATTTAATGGCTCGCGTCTTAAGTAAGCCGCAGACTATTAATTTATTTTATTTAATCTAACTACCAGTGAAAACCTTTAAATGGCTTTACCATTCTTTGTATTTAATTCATTATTTTTATTTAGTTACATATAATTCAGCTACAATACTAAAAAAATAATACTATCAAATTTATTATTATTAAGTTCATTCTTTGAATATATTTAACGGACTGTAACTTTTTCATAATATTAACAAAAAAATGAATAAAAAAAAATATACCATTTATTTAATCAAAAATATTGTCATGTGTCGTGGCTAGGGAGGAATGAATGAAAACACTGGAAATCAATTAGCGATTTATTAATTAATGGTTAATTAACTATTCAATGTGCAAAGTCACTTAAAATGAATTAACGCTCTTCTTTAAATTACAATTTTTCGCAATATATCACTAGTTTATTAACACTTTATTATCGTTGAGTAACACGTATTTAACATTCACTAAATTTCATCCAATTGTCGCTCGTATTTACCTCTCCAGTTTATTTCACCACTAAGGTTAGTAGGTACTTTGCTCGATTATTCGCTTTATTTATTGCGCCGACTGGCCACCCCGGGCGTCGCCGCTCGCAGCCGACTTTGGGGTAATTTCGCACGATAACGAACTATAACTGCTGGCATCGAACCTCCTAGATTTTTATAGTGTTTACGATAACGTCATCGTCACTAGGCTTTTCGAGGCAATTATGGACATTTGTAGATGTTTTTCGAAGATTGTAGATCACCTTAGATTGTTATAGGCCGTTCTCAAGTATTGGATTTCTAAGATATTTTATAGGAGTCATTTAAGAGGATTTCTCAGATTTGGGTTTGAATTCATTATCATTTCACATAAGCATTGGTATTGTATTCTTCTTCTCCACTTGGCCTAGCCATAATATTTTAATATACTTGAGACGCTTACTAACTAAACAATTTTAAAATAATTCCATCTGGAATTTTTTCCCACAGTAAATTTTTCATACGTAAATGTTGAACGTTAAAAGTACACAAAAAACAAAATTGTAGTTAATTAATAATCGTTGAATTCTTCAATTATTGTAACAAATTTTCTGTTAGTAATACAATCCAACAGTACAGTGTCGTGTACAGCAAAAATGCAGAGCCGGCGGATATGAACCATTTCCACGGAAACAAAACACGAAGGAGAAATGGGCCAGTGGTTTGTTAATTTTCTTTTGTGCTCCGTAATGCGATAATTGCGGTCACGTGAGCTCCCGCACGCCCCCGCTCCGCCCAGCGCCGCGCCGCGCCACTGAGTACTCATAAAATAAAACTTGTATAAAATGGTTGGGTTTGCGATTGAAGTTCTGAAACAATATTATACATAAAGTCTCAAGTCGCAAGCATGCGAGCTAGAGTACTAATAAAATTCTACATGGGTTTTATTTGTTGTGTAATCTTACACAAGATATATAAATATATAAACTTTCAACATACAGTAAAATGTGCATTCATTAATATTTTGCTGTATCAAAGATATTTTTGATTAAATAAAAAATGGATCCAGACTGTTGTCACTGTTTCCCGGAAATGCAAAGAAATCAAATATTTTTTAGATTCAAATATGGATTATACAATCAAATATGTCATCCGTATGTATATCTTTCTAATTGAATCGCATGTATACAAATATGCCACATTAATTCTCTCGATATTTTGTAACTTATGTCATCATTATCATTTCATCCCCTTATAGGTAGTGGTAGTCGGGGGCCCAAAGACTCGATAAGTTGCTTCCATACTCTCCCGTCTTGTGCTGCTTTCGTATGCAATCCAGCCCCATTGTGTTTTCATACACATTGTATGTTGTTTCTGCCAGCCTAATCTGGGGCGACCCACCGGTCGTCTTTCTTCCGGAGTGCAGAGGGGTTCTTCTTGCCATTATTTCCTCTGGTATTTTAAGCTCGTCCAATCCATCTCTTTCTTCCGGGGTGCAGAGGGGTTCTTCTTGCCATTCTTTCCTCTGGTATTTTTAGCACGTCCAATCCATCTCTTTCTTCCGGGGTGCAGAGAGGTTCTTCTTGCCATTATTTTCTCTGGTATTTTTAGCACGTCCTATCCATCTCTTTCTTCCGGGGTGCAGAGGAGTTCTTCTTGCCATTCTTTCCTCTGGTATTTTTAGCACGTCCTATCCATCTCTTTCTTCCGGGGTGCGGAGGGGTTCTTCTTGCCATTCTTTCCTCTGGTATTTTTAGCACGTCCTATCCATCTCTTTCTTCCGGGGTGCGGAGGGGTTCTTCTTGCCATTCTTTCCTCTGGTATTTTTAGCACGTCCAATCCATCTCTTTCTTCCGGGGTGCAGAGAGGTTCTTCTTGCCATTATTTTCTCTGGTATTTTTAGCACGTCCTATCCATCTCTTTCTTCCGGGGTGCAGAGGAGTTCTTCTTGCCATTCTTTCCTCTGGTATTTTTAGCACGTCCTATCCATCTCTTTCTTCCGAGGTGCGGAGGGGTTCTTCTTGCCATTCTTTCCTCTGGTATTTTTAGCACGTCCAATCCATCTCTTTCTTCCGGGGTGCAGAGGGGTTCTTCTTGCCATTCTTTCCTCTGGTATTTTTAGCACGTCCAATCCATCTCTTTCTTCCGGGGTGCAGAGGGGTTCTTCTTGCCATTATTTCCTCTGGTATTTTTAGCACGTCCAATCCATCTCATGTGTGATTTTTGTAAAATAGGAATAGGGGCTCCATGCCGAGTGTGTATCGTATGTCGGCACTTTTCACCCCGCCCTATCATTTCACAGTTCGCAACAATCCGCGACGGCGCGGCGATACAAGGGTGCGAGTTGTGGTTATTTGTTTTACACGCCACTGGTTTAAAAGCCAGAATTGGCACAGTGTAACGTGCCCAAAGAGATACTCTAACTAATCTGTAGTCATGATTTATTTTCATTATCTTATTGGTTGAATCTTAACAGTCTTTTAATTATAATATGTTAGGGGGGATTATTTTAGTTTGCACTGTAATATATTTTTACTTATAGAATTTTTTTTTTTCATTCTCAATTATTTTTTTAATCAAGATATAACGTATTTTTACAAATGTAACAGTTTTATGTTACATTTTACATTTGTTTAACAACAAATACTCTATCAAATTTGAAAACTTATGTACTTTTATATATGCATAAATGATACAGGTGTTAATAAAAAAATAATAATTTAAATTGCGTAGGATTTGACGATATTTATTTAAAGCAACACGATAGAATCATTATCCTTTTTTAAATTTCATCTTATGTGACATATTCCTTAATTTAATATTATTAATAACCAAATCCTTAAAAAAAAGACTACCATTTAAATTAGTTTTTCTATTAGTTATTATTAGTAGAATTTTAATTTTTGGTCCTATATATGTTGTATCCTGATGAAGCGACGACCATTGGCTCGAATTACAATAATTCAATAAATAGTGGTCTTATAAAAATCATTTTCTTTTTATGAATATAATATTATTAATAATTAATATTTCTAAATTTTTTAAACGTTTTGTATTTCTTTCAATGTTATTTATCGTTTATTATAAAAACATTTTTTATCATTTATTAAAAATAATTGATTAACGTTTGAATTATTAAGATAAAATCCTCGCTTAAAAAACTCAAATAAAGAAGTTGCGACGTTCGTGCGCTACAGAATTGTCAGAGGTTAGGAAAAAAATGCACTCTGTTTTAATTTCCCCGCAAATCAAACGCCGCTCGGTGTAACGACGGAGGCCTGTAACGGCGTTGCGGGGAGCGCGAGGAGCGATGACACGCGCGTTTCCGTTAGAATAATTTTCGATTGTCGGTAAAATCACCCCCGACGTTGATGTATGGAAGATATTATTCCGGCGCGATACTTTCAGAAATCGGCTGCTCTGAGACTAGACGGGGCGGCGGAGTGAGTTATGCGGGGAGGGGATGTTTTTGAATTTTTATTCAGATAACTTTGGCTATGAAATCACTTTTGAGTGAGCTCTGAATGCGAATGATTTGTGTAATGGCGCGATTTTTTGACAACGTTAACCACAATTTTTATTGATATTAAATGTCAGGTCCTTGGATAATATATTTGTGAAATTATTTATATAAATTTAGAATCATTGTACTTTTTTAGAATTTAAAAAAAATTGTATTGTTTTTATAAAGCGTAGATGGGCAGATAATGCCAAGATAGACCTATAAGGAGACGGGTGTCGTGTAGTGATGAGCAAAACCATTATATGGCCTAGGTTATCCGTTGTATCCATTATTTGAGATTTTTATTTGTTTATATCCATGATTATTATTCGATTTATCACAATTCGACAGGCAATGCCAAACAGTAGACAACAGTTAAATCTCAGTTACCAATCAGCATTACCATTGAATAACAATTGCCCAATCTCACACATAAAAAAAAAAAAAAAATGGTTAGCCCACAGTGTCTTGCACGCTGAACCAAAAAACGATATCAACATTAGCTGGCGTTCCGTTGTGTCTACGGTCAGGAACTTTACAAGTACCATGAAATATTTGTTGTTTTAATTAAAACCAAGGTAAATATTTATATTTTAAATATTTATATAGTAAATAATGTGTCGCACATATAATATGTATTGTGCTGACCCCAACATTGATGCTGATATTCTTGCAGATAACTTATCATCGTTCAAAAACTCACTCATACACAACATCTATTTTCTAAACGTTAAATCAATTATTTATATATTTATATACATTCAAACACTAAATATACAATACACATAAATGTATATGTAAAATACACTTAAATGCAAAAATACATGTTACTAGAGCGTACCGAAGACACTTGTGATTGGGATAATGGGCATTGTTTTCATTTATAATATTTTATTATTAGAGTATCATGCACCTATTATCCTGTTACTGTCTCTAATAAATAAATAAATAAATAAATAAAATACATACATGTTCAGTTATTTTGTCACTACTATAGTTTCGAGAGGTGCAGTACCTCTCATCATCAGGTGTAATTTATAACTATTATTAAGACATTAATATAGACCATCCACAAAAAACGAATAAACTGACAGAGTAAAACGAAGAAGATATCTTAAAAAATAAAATTTTAAAAAATATCATCCACACTTTGTTAGGAAAATTGTCACGAGACATAAAGATTATTTGAAATGAAAGATAAAGATTCATTGAATTGAAAAGTGATATAAATTCAGACAAATAAAGGATGAGGATAAACACTGTCACCAGATGCAGATGACATTTAAAGCTAATTTATTCTCGTAAGCATCGAAGTGTTCACAGTTTGTGCAGTAAAACAGAACCAAAGAGGTCCTACAGTGATGATTTAAGTTTATAACAGTAATCTATGTTCTAAAATTATTTCTTTCATAAATGCAAAATATTTTGTGTACAAAGTTTATTTATTTTGAATATATTTTTAAATTATATTTATGCAAAGAATAGATGTGAGTACATAAATATAAAACATCGCAAATTTAAAAAAAATATTTTGTTTATGCATGGGTGTATAATACATACTGCTTTAGAATATTAGGTCGTTACATATGAAATTGGCGTTTTGCCGTACTGGCAAATTTGATCTCAAATATCTTCTCTTTGGTTAGGAATTCCAAATCCAAATTTATACAGCTATTTACTCATGTATTTGTGTTTTGAAAATTATAAATCATTTGTTTTTTCCTCAATTGTTTTTTTCTTTGCGTCACTCAGTTTACAAAATGAAAAACTTGAAATATCGCGTTATTTACGAGTACGAGTTCCACCGTGGCACCAGTGCTGCAGAAACGGCTCGAAGGATTAATGATGTGTATGGCGATGGTGCCGCAAAAGAAAACACAGTGAGTTTTTGGTTCCAACGTTTTCGTTCTGGAAATTTCGACCTGCAGAACAAGCCCCGTGGACGGCCGGAGACCAAAGTTGATAATGAAGAATTGAAGGCTATTGTGGAAGCGTATCCATCGCAAAACACATCCGAGTTAGCTGCAGGCTGCGGTGTTAGTGATAAAACTGTTTTAATCCACTTGAAGCAAATTGGTAAGGTGAAAAAGCTTGAAAGGTGGGTACCTCACGAATTGAGTGAAGCAAATCAACAAACGCGCGTTGACTGCTGCGTTGCATTACTCAACCGGCATAATAATGAAGGGATTTTAAATCGAATCATTACCTGTGATGAAAAATGGATCCTGTACGATAATCGGAAGCGCTCATCGCAATGGCTGAACCCTGCCGAACCAGCCAAACCATGCCCCAAGCGAAAATTGACTCCAAAAAAGTTACTTGTGAGCGTTTGGTGGACTAGTGCTAGTGTCGTTCACTACAGCTTTCTTAAATCTGGCCAGACTATTACGGCAGATGTCTACTGTCAGCAACTGCAAACCATGATGGAAAAGCTAGCTGCTAAACAACCGAGGCTGGTTAATCGCTCTAGGCCACTGCTGCTTCATGATAACGCTAGACCACACACTGCACAACAGACGGCTACCAAATTAGAGGAGCTTCAATTGGAATGTCTAAGACATCCACCGTACTCTCCAGACCTTGCCCCAACAGATTACCATTTTTTTCGAAATTTGGATAACTTCTTGCAAAGGAAAAAATTCAACTCCGATGGGGCAGTCCAAACCGCCTTCAAAGATTTTATTGATTCCCGTCCGAATGGTTTTTTTAGTAAAGGGATCGATGAAACACCTACGAGATGGCAAAAGTGCATGGATAGCAATGGTACATACTTTGATTAAATAAATATATTATAATAAAAAAAATCGGCTTTATGTTCCTCCCATACTAAACGCCAATTTCATATGTAAGGACCTAATATTATTTTAAATTAAACATTTTTGTATTTTTTCGATTATACTAAGTTGATCGGGTTAACTTAGTATAATCGGTGCAAGAACTAAGAGATAACAAATAAAATAAAAATTGGAGATAGCACCTAAACTAGATACTGGAATGTGGGAGAAGCGAGATTATATTAGGATACAGTGTGGGGCACTACATTTTTTGTCTTATTCCCTTTCGAGAAAACGGTATGATGGTAAAAATATTAGACATTTTCAATTATATCAAAAATTTAAGTAGTCAGAATAAAAAAGTTATCACATTTGAATCAGCTAGTACCTAGTATGATAATTCAAATATGCTTAATGATTTTTTAGAATAAAAATAATTTTAAAATAAAGACTTTCAAGGGCTTCTTCCTTAACACAACAGATTTGATTTTGTTTTAATTGAGAGCAACCTCGGCCCCAAACGCCGCGGAATAAAAACATCGAAGATTTCTAGCCACCCCTGCGTCAGTCAACCCTTGGTAGCAACAAAAACTCATTTAATTGAATAGTTCAGGCGCGATTCCGTACAAAAGCTAAACAAAACTACGGATTTTATTCAATTAGGGGCTCTCTCTCGAAGGGTCTGGAGACGTCCATGGAAGTTGAAAATGCGTCAATTGATGCGTAATTGCACTCGTTTATACGCGGCATGGCAACAGAATGCCTTTTAATGAAGCCTCGCTCTCTTGTCTCAGTGTTCTGTCAATAGATGGCGATAGTATCTCTCGAGTGGCGACTGGCGTGCGTCACTTTGTTTAGCCGTTGAGTAGCCAACTGTTCTGAGAGTGAGCGCTGGCATGCCTTATTGGATGGAATGGTATGCGTAATGCATGAAAGGATAAAAGCACATGGCATCCTTTTATTTTGAATTTCATATATCATATAATTTTTGGGTGTTTATTTATTTAAATGTTTATCATACTTCTTACACATAACAATATAGGTACGCATCACATAATTAAACCGTCTCATTAAATCAATTTGGGATCTTTTGTCAAAATGTCAGCTGCTTGTTGCAGAGCTATCGTTTCACTCGTCTTTAAACGCGATGGTCAGATGAGTTGTTGGATCAGGCAATAGAAGTATAAGATTGAATAGAAATTCACCCGTAATCAATAATTTTAAAAACAGAAATTAAAAAACAGGTGACAGAAAAATATATCGTTAATTGACGCTCAGGCCTGATGATGAATCCTGCAATAGGATCCGATGCACAAGGCAGAACAGCTTGGAAAACTATACACGGAAAATTCTGAAAAGTCGAAACACTCGTAATTATTTTATTTATTAATTCAACGAATACCCAATCACGTACATACATACTAGTATGAAGAATTTATTTTTCATACTCATCGCTCGTTAATTATTACATTTATTAAATTCATTTGAAATTTTCCATTATGGAAAGATTAAGCCCAGGCACAGCGTTACATGACAGAGATTGGCTTTTTACTATATTTGTAAGAGTGTTAAAATATTTGGAGAGTTTTCAAAGGCACGATAGTATCTATACCTAATGTAGTACCCAAAAGCATTAACAATTCTGTTTACTTCAACTTATAACGTTAAAAACTTGTGAATCCCTTAAATAATATAAAAACGGTTCACATTACCGTATAAAAGTAAATATCATCAGGAATATATGAAAAATGCAGCTTTCCTATGAAATACCAAGCAGCTCGAAAAAAGTTTAAAAAATATTTTATGTTCAATGAATTCATTTATAAGAAGAGTTGAAAAATATCAGCAGTTGGCGAAACATTGTCTGGATCTCGCATTTTATGGTTGATAAATTAAAGCATCTTAAATTAGGTATAAATATTCACAAATCAAGAGAAATAATTGTATCTACTATTGAAATTGTACGAATTGTCGCGAACCTGAAATACTTTAATGAACTGAGTGTTTCACTTGTAAGTAAAGCTGTTTCTATTGCTAACGATATTGCGTGAATGTGGTCCTTTTCCTGTTCAGTAAATCAAGGTGAATACCGAAATTTACGAACACGAATGGTAAGCATAATGGGGGTTTATCATTCCAAACACATACACATTTCTTTGAACTGGTTACCCCGACGTGATTTAAACATGCGACTTGATCTGGTGTTAGAAAATCTACTGGACCGATCGTTTCGAAATTTTGCAGAATACTTCTTCACGTAATTCACCAGGTAACGCTGTGAGATTTTTCTTTTTTTTAAAATAATTATTAATTTTAAATTACAAATTGGCCGATTTTTTAGCGAAAATCGGTGTTTTGGCTTCCAAATGCTACCAAAAATTGAAAAATCGAAAAAAAACCTCAGGAAATGTCTCCATGATTTTTTTGTTTCAGATGATTTTGTTTCGAGTTGTGATGTACACCGCAAAACAAATTTTATCGAGGCCTCTATAGAGATTCACATCCACTCGCTTAAATGTAAATACTGGAATTTTTATAAATAATGTATTTTTATATAAAAATTAAGTAAACAAACTAGCACTATTTTTATTGCAAGAAAAATCTTGAAAATATGCCCTTTTCACCGAATTGACCCCCCTCTTAACATTCCTTTTAGAACCTTCGCACTTTTATAATATTGTAAGAATGGATAAATACGAGTAGTAAAGAAAATGATTATAATAAAATTGTATGGAACTATCTCCCTAATTATTGAATTTTAAAAGATTGTTTAACATAAAATATAAGCAAAACGGTCAATATAAAATTTAAAGTCTCATAGATTTTTAACGGTTTAATAAATAATTTAATTCCTGGGATAATAAATAATCTACTGAATAGTGCAGACATTAATATCGATTTTTTTTTAATCATGAACTAATAGCATCTCTAGCTACGTCTATTTTACATCCCTTCATTCATCTCAATGAGTCCAGCACTATAAGTGACAAGGAAAACCGCTTTGGGCTCATTAGAATTCATTTCATGGACTTGAACAACTCGACACTCGAATGGACCGCAGCCTCCTCGATCTGTCCAAGTGTACACCGTCAGTAATCGGTAAAGTCCTTTGGAATAGTAGGCCTAATGGAACAATCGCTGGACGACGGGCCTTGTTAGGATAGTGTAACGAGGACCCTGGAAATTCTGATGGTCATGGCTCTACTACGTTACGTATTTACGCTCTTTCTCTATTTCCTAAAATATACACTTCACATACACGTTATACAATACGCTGCAAAACTGTAAACTAAGTAAGTATAAGTTTAAAATATACATGTTACAATCTGTAACAATGTATACGTGAATAGGTTTATGCACCCCAATAAAAGAATGATCCTGAAATATGTGGGTGACTGTCGACATTTATATAAAATCTAATCAAGATCATGCAACGTGCAAAAATAATATCTTATTTAAAATCAAATTGATGTGATCAAAGGAGTATGATTGATTTATTTATATAGGAGACTTTTAAGCCGTTTAAGGATCTATTTTTTATACGAATTTATATTTTATGCTTTTCTAATTGCTTTTGTGAGTTTATTATACTAACAAGGAGCAATGTAAAATTTATGTTTCTGTCCTGTTCCAAATTTGGACCATTATAAAATGCTTATTCATTTTACTCCTGTTCTGATAGAAGCAGTTAATTTTTATTTTATTTTCTTTAAAAAAATGATTTTTTCATACAGGCGAACGTAAGTTTAGAACAGGAAAATCTTTGAAAATCTCTAGTCGATTTTTTAAATATAACCTAACACTATATGGAAACACGACTCGTATCTACTTAATTAAAAAACTGCTTTGGCTCAGATTTTCAAAATTATGTAATAAATAGTCAAATTTATATATTTTTTTAACAACATGAGTTTATTCATTTAAATCCATTTAAAATGGTGATGAAATTAAAATACCTATTACAGAATAAGTATATTAAATTATGATAAATATTTTTATCAGTAATAATTATTTCAGAACCAGTGTGATGCATGTGTTTTTTAATATTTTTCTTTATTTTTATATTTCTATATACTTGTATATGCCTGCTCCTAAAGGATAATTATTTACTAATTTATAGCTGACGCCACAGAGTATTGGGTATCGAAAAATGTACGAAATTATTTTATGAAGTTTTATGCCAGAAAGTGTTTCAAAAATTTAACAAACTCATTGTTTAATACTTATTCTCTTAATTTGACGCTAATATAGAATCGGAAATTTTTCACTTTAAAATTATAAAATTATTATAAGATTATTTTCCAAATATTCCATCTTTCTGTCAAAATTATTTTAAGTAGGTACATTCTCTCATGATGTCATACAAGTTTTTTCTTGTCACTACCTTGATGCTTTCCATTCTCTCCTCTGTCGCTGTTAAAAAAAAAACAAAAAAATGCTCTAAGAATATGTGTAATTTAATTTGAGAGTCTATTTAATATTTTGATTATTTTTTTGAAAAACGACGGAAGTTTGCGATACTTTTTTTTAAATATCCTGAATTAGTACGAACTACACTAGCTCGCCGGTAGAATTTCATTGCCCAAAGCAACCCACTACAATAACATAATCTCCTGTTTTTGAAAAAAGCAGACTTAATTTGGAAGTTTTTTTTCCTTTGATTTTTAATGTCGAAATTATATATTATAAGTGTAATATAGAGGAATAAAAACTTGTAAAAATTGCATACCATATTGATCTTCTTCCATCGCAGTAAGTAAAATTACCAACAAAAACTAAATTAAACATTCTATCAAACGTAACGGTAAAAATAGACAACAAACACTGACGAGACGTCCTATCTCCACAACACTCGGGTTGTGATCATCCCGGCGAGCAGAGGTCATGAGTAGGAGTGTTGCGAATGAAGAATCCGTATGATATAGTTAATGAACTATGCGGTTAAAGGTTCATATTCCTCCTGCCGGTGGTCAAAGGTACTATTTTAAACCCTAGAGATTGTGCATAAAACTAAACTTGTATTATGATAATAATAGCACTCTAGCCACAACATAATTAAGTAATTAATATTATTAATAAAATAGAGTTGAAAATAAAATCAAAAATAAAATGAGAAAAATGTATTCCGATACCGGGAACTGAACCCGAGCCTCCTGGGTGAGAGCCAGGTATCCTAGCCACCACACCATATCGGAGATGTCACCGCAATTGGAAAAATGTTTACAAAGCCAGTTTACCTAAGGAAAAAATATTTTAGAAAATATGTAATCTTTATAAATGGTTCGTGTCTTTGATAAGTCCTATATGTACTGTATTTATCTCGGGTATGCACATGCGGTGATGGCAACATCGCTATCGTTGCCGCCTTTGGGTTAGCTGGCCCGGAGTTCAAGCCCATCTTAAGTGTTTAATTTCGCTTTTTTATCAGTGAAATCGAAAGAATTTACGAACGCCACACGAAGTTATAGACGGACAGATGGATAGACAACGAAATTATTATAATCAGGATTGAATTAAGAAAAAATATAGAAGTTTTACAGAGACAAAGCTATTTATATCAGAAACGTATATAGAAATCTTTTTTATGGCCCAAGGCTTACAACCCGTATGAGCTCTCTTAAGTGTTCATCCTACACAATACAATTTCACCGATTCCATCGTAAGAACATCCACACATTATCAACTTTTCATAAAAAAAAAATGGAATGTTTGAAAATTTGAAAGCACATATATTCCAAACTGAAACCTTCCTTATATTTGATGGGACCATGCTAGTGACATCAGTTATCCTTCTCATGAACTAGGTATATATAGATTTCGCTATATTTTCAATGTGTGTGTAGGAGTTATAAGCAATATTCTTTTTCAATTTAATGTATACATGATATTCCTCCGAATTATTTTATGTACACTAGAATACGCCAAAAAATCAATTTTTTATTTCATTTTATAGAGTCAATTACCTACATATTTTAACAATATTTTTATATGCTTGTTCGGAGAAAACAATCAAATAATTAAATAATAATCCCGCTCTAGACAAATCCAGTAATTGTGTTCTCATATATACATATAAAAATATTATTTTTCATATTTTGTTAAAATACAATATAATAAAGAATACACAAAGGTGGGTATCTGTAATCTTGTGATAATCAAACATTAATAATATTACAATTAGATTTTTTTTTAAATCGTTAATTTATATCTGGATTACCTGGTTGAGTAGGTATCTTGAGTATCCCTTTCTGATAAAATAGAAGATTGGATTCATTCTATCTTCAAATATATTCTAAAAATAATAAATTATCTTGTTAACATGTACTTTTTAATTGATTTATGCGCACCTTTTTAAAAAAAACTCACCCTAAGGTAATATGTTTTTTTTAATAAATTGCATAACACACAGCTATAATTAATTACACAAGCCTTATAATATATATTAATCTAATTATTCCTTTTTTCTCATGAATTACAAAATGAACGATTTGTAATTGTCTATAATAAAAAACGACTCAACACAATACGGGGCGCGCCCCCCGTTATCGCGCGCCCGAGTGCCGCCACTCGAAATATTACAGCGGAGTGCATCGCCCGCTGCGTAGCGGGTGATTAATTAAATATTGCCTGCACCGGCACTGCGAGCTGGGGGACGTCGAGGGATGATCAAGAAACAAAACACTACATCGGGGAGTCGGTTCTAAAAGGGACCACGTCTAAATACCAAGTTCTTAGGTTAACAAAATGACGATAGAATTTTCTGTAATATTTCGCCGTGCCGCGCGCTGGTGACGTTGGTGTCAGCGGCATGCAGCCAGCACTTGGATACAAGCTGTACTTTACTTGAAAATAAAATAATTTAATACTGGAAATTAATAAAGCACCAAATATAGAAATGGAAATTAATAAAGAATAAAGTGCCAAAAATAGTTTTTTTAAGATAAGTGTACAGATTAGTATTATATGCCTTCGCCAATACATTAAACACTGCACTAAAATCCTACATCATGAGTTAATTTCCTATTTATATGGAAATGCACATCGCACAAGAATTAAGTTCCGCGCAATTTTTTTAACAAATAAGTCAGTAAACGACATGAGTATTTTATAGTTTTTAGTACTAAAATGACTAACTCACTTGAGGTACCAGCGTATAATAGTGTGGAAGAAATTGATGAAAATATGTGTAAAATAGCACATAAAGAGCGAAAAAAACTTTATTCGCGTTTTGCTTTGTATCTTAAAATGAACATTCTGGCACTTGGTGCTTTATTCATTTCCAGTATTCAAATGTCTATTATGTTCCTACACGATTATTATCATATTTTCACGTCAAAAACAATGATAACTGCGCAATATCGAAGTCTCTCGAGCGGTCCACATGAGTCTGGAATCAACTGGACTATTCTCATAATCGATATAAATATGGAGAGGCGGTAGAACATTCGCAGGACCAACATTTTTGTACAAAATAGATGCGAGCGCGCGCGAGTCAGTTATTTCTGAGAGCGGTCTAATATAATAATATAAGAGCCACAGAAAAGCTAACCGTGAGAGTTGACCAGAAACGAAAGACAAGTGACAGATAAACGGCGCGAGGAGTGCTTACTAGCGTAACGGGCGGAATGACCTGGCAATATACAAAAAGTTCAACGAAAATTCTAGTGACCTGAATTAGTGTGAACCTATGTGAAATATTCCAGAATTAATTAATGTGAATTTTAGAACGGCATTCCGATTATCCGGCGTCCAGTAACTTTGTTTACCAAATAAAAGTTTTAATTGTTTCTAGTGTTTTATTCATTCATGCATACATACATACATAAGGTATCGTTATTTTTTAACCGTGATCTAAGCCTACAATTAAGAATGCGTATGGTTCGGTGTTATATTTTTGCCATTCACTTATATAGGGGGTGGAGACAGGGATACTAAGCGAAAAACTAATTCGCAAAGTCAAGGCTTTTGAGATGTGGCATTATAAACGCATATTGAAAGTTTCCTGGGTGGATAGTGACAAATGTTGAAGTCCTCCAGCGTATGGAAAAGACCGAGAAATGCTGCAGACTATCAAGACAAGAAAACTAGAGCGTCTCGGACGTATTATGAAAGGACCAGGACACACACTAAACCAACTCCAAGGGAAAGTAGTGTTAAAAGAAGCACAGAAAGACGCCGCATCTAATGGTTGTGTAACTTAAGGGACTGGTAAAAGTATAACTCAATTGAGTTGTTTCGTGCAGCGGTAAATAAAGTCGTAATCGCCGACCTCCGATAGGAGAGGTGTTTCATCTGTCCCCCACAGCCACAATCCCGTGATATTAATATTGTAATTTTAATATGTCATAAAATTCTTTCAGATTAATATTCAGTGCACTTTTTTCTTCTTCGATGCTTCGACATCATCAAGTACCCTGCATCGGAATCCACAACTTTAACCAAAAAGTTGGTTTATATTCTAACCAGAAGATTCTGAACGATCGTGAAAACCTGAGAAAATTCGAAAAGAAAATGATGATAACTTATATGTTGGATAAAGCATTTTAACACAAATTTTATCAATTTAAGACAATATTAGTCGGTATAAAAATATTATAAACGTATGTTGCTTATTCTGTATTTTTATCTAAATACATTTAAAACTACCAAAATTCATGCACTTGTCATTCATTACTATTAATTTATTAATTAATTAAATGTAAGAAACGAATTCGGTAATGAAAATTTCAGAAAAAAAATTTATTTGACTTTTAGAAATTACTCACAGAACAGGAAAATAAGCCTCGGAAGACTACCAAAGAGATGGAGAGAGAGCTGAACATCCTCGTCACAAGACCAGGACTGACCTGTCAAAACAGATCAAGGATCTAACAAAAGAAGAAGAAGAAGAAGAAGACTTTTAGAAGCAATTTTATATTTTAATACTATATTGCCTATACTTTTATATAGAATGGAAACTTAATAAATTAAAAGTACTTACTTATTTAAACAAAGCAAAAGGTAATCTATAGGCGGTTTTAAAAAATAATCTGCATCGCTAGACAGAAATCATTAAAATATTAAAAACCCAATGCAATGTTTTCGTGATATTATGAGAAAAATATTATTGAAGGATTTGGCGTTTACATTTGAGAGATTCATAAAATGATAGGTAATTGAAAAAATTTCATTATATTTAATAAATTTTCTCTTCCTGGGTTTTATAATATTATTTTAGTTTCGAGAGAACTTAGAATTAGAATTAGAGGCCAAATCTAAGTATTATATTTTTAAAAATTGATATTTATTAAAAGTTCTTTGATAAAAAGAGTTTCAAGGCAAACGAAAGCAGATTTTTCTTCCAATTATTTTTGCAGTAGTGTTACAATTACTGTGTTACTATTACACGCCCTATTAATCTCACACTATCATAATAAATTCAAATAATTTGGTATATAACTTTATTATTTTTGGTTTTCAAATGGGAAGGTTTATCTCTAAAATTAAATTAACTTGCCATTAATAAATAATATTTTCTGTGACGTGGAAAATGATGATTTGTGAGTCCATAGTAAATTTATTTATGACTTCAAAATAAAATTTGGTAAGAATAATGTAAGAAAATGAATAATTTCTTGATTCATTTTATCGTTAATATATTCTAAAAATAGCGGATTAAAATACTTGTAAGTAACAATTTCTATTTTATTTTACAAACTTTATATTAATTTATATTATCCATATGTTTTAAGTTAAAATTGAAAAATACCTTAATCAAAAATCGATATCGTATCAGCATTGTCCGCAATGGATCGTAGCAATATGATGTTGATGATGTTGATTCTACTTATTTTTTTATTTGTAGATAAAATATTTTAATTTAATTTATGTATCATATACATTGACATTGTATAATACCTTTATTAAGGTTTATGTACTCGAATGAAGAGATAAAACATTCAAATTCTCCATATTATCTTCCTATACTTATTCTCAAAAAGACCGCTACCTATACCAAATATAATAATTAACAATGAACCAGTTGATAAAGTTCCGCCATATAAGTACCTACTTAGGTGCATGGATGAACGAAAAATGGGACCCACTTGAAGAAGATTTTGAATAGAGATGGCAAGAAGTGCGTTTTTCAGAACGAGTCCATTATTCCTAAATCGTGACGTGAAGATTTTAAGTAAGAATGCATATGGTTCGTTGTTTTTTTTTGCCATTCTGTTTTATGGGTTGGAGGTTTGAATTGAAAAAATTCGTAAAGTTTACACCTTTGAGGTGTGACTCTTTAGACAAGTACTAAAAGTTAAAAGTCTTGGATGGATAGAGTCAGTATGTTGAAGTCCTTCAGCATGTAGAAAAAGGCTGAGAAGTGCTGCGGACTATCCTGATATGAAATCTTATGTAGGTATGTTGGACATGTTATGAGAAATCAAAGTACATTCATATCTATCATCCAGGGGAAAATAAGCCTAGGAAGACGCCGCATATTATGGTTGCATAACTTAGAAAACTGGTACCAACGTAACTCGACTGAGTTGTTCCGTACGTCGGTGAATAGATTATTATCAATACTATCGCAGACTTTCGATAGGAGATGGCATTACAGGAAGAATAAGAAAAAAATGCTTATCATAATATCACAATTTCTTAGAACGCCTTCAACAAACACCAAAATCGGCCGCTTAGTCCAGTAGGCACAATACTAGCTTCTCATACCGGAAGTCACAAGTCCGATTCATGAGGATGGCACTATACATCTATGTGATTTACTCAATCCTGAGTATTTTTGTGACAAGTTTCGGTTCACTATTGAACCTGTTGGCCTTTTTGAGGCATTAAAAAAAAAAGATCCCAATTTTAATATTTAAAAACATTAAATTAATAGACAAAAACGTCACTGAACATCTCTAAGTAAGTGACGTGTTTGTTGGTCTAGTAGTTAAGGCACTCTCCTCGCATAGATTTTCAATTCAATTCAATTTATTTAATAAAAATATGTACATTTAAAACTAAATGTTCAAGGTATATATATTATGAAAGTATATATAACAAAATAATAATATTTAATTAATTAAAAACAACATAAAATCTTTTCAAAGGTGTAGGAGAATCCTGCTTCGGAAAACCCCTTCAGACACATGGAATATATCAATACCCAAAGCTTTATTGTTCAGCATTGAGGTAGCTCTTCCAACAGGCATAACCATCGGCTAAAATACGTGTCCAAAGTCGACACCTTTAAGAAAAGCTTAAAGTTATCCGCAAACAACAGAAAGCACGAGTTTAAAATTACATTCTTTATATTATTAATAAAAATCGAAAACAACAATGGACCCAGGTTAGATCCTTGCGGAACACCCGAGAAGGTAAAAAAGCACTCTGACACAAATAGATAGTAAGAGACGTATTGGTTCCTATGTTGGAGGTAGCTCGCCATTAATTTTAGCGTACCATCCGAGAAACCAATCTCATACAACCTTTTCAATAAGACATCGTGTTTGACTGTATCAAAGGCCTTGATGAAGTCATTATATGAACAGTCTACCTGATGGCCCGCTTCTGTGACGTGATTTGTGAAAACCATCAGATAAGTGGTCGGGGGCTTAAGCCTCGTTTCAGGAGACGTCAATTCTATTTTTATAGTACGAGCACCAAGTTTTGTTAAAAATAGTAGGAATATCGATTTAACACATATTCCGTATATGAATCTCTATTTTATTAAAAAAAAAACCTTTACACAAACATCAACCAAAGAATCAAAACTCCAGAAAAAAAATATTTTCGGTGTAAACGTTAATCAGAAAAAAATATTTTTTTAATTTAAAAATATGTTTTATCTAAATTTTCTTGCATTCCTGCATTCCCGCAGTGTTTTCTCAAATTAAAGTTTAAACAAGCACGAAGAATTTATTATGAGTTTCTGCCATCTGAGTTGCTGCCGTCAGTTTCTTATTTATCCAAAATTAGCAAGATATCCCTTAGCGTTTCGCAATCAGGGTTTGTTTTCAATTAATACTTTTTGATTGGTCGTTCTCCGAGCTTTTAGTAAAAGTTATTTGAACTTACCATAATGGATAGGCTAATAAATCTTCGTATAATTAATAACCGATTGGTTAATTAAAGTTTCGGCAAAAGTACGAGCACTTAGAGGAACATTTCATCCGTGACTGTGGGGTAGCCGGGCGATGCTACGAGGCCCTAGGAGGAATATGGACCAACTTACTAATTATTATTAATATCTTGTTAAATCCCCACTGAAGTTGATGGAAAATGAGCATCTCTTAGGAAATGTAAGGTTGAAGATTGGATTTATTTAAATTGTATAAATTCAGAGGTAACATTTAAATCTACGAGTAGCTTGTTGATGTAGTGGCCATGACGCTCGCCTGGTGATCTGATGGTCGGTAGTTCGAGCCTCATTACAGGAGACCAGCAATTTAGTCCATATTTATTTTCATAACACATAGCTCCGTTTGAGAATACTAATAATATTGATGCGACACGTATTCCGTGTTCGCATCTCTTTAAAAAAAATGGTGCGTATGATTTTTTAGACTTGCGAGTCCTTACTTTTTTAATAATACTTACGAAGAGGTATATACTATTCCAAAACATTTACCTAGGCCGACGTTTCGACACGGTATCAAATGCCATTGTCAAGGCTAAAAAGGCCTCAAAAGTTACGGACTAGCCGTACTTGTTCACGGGTGAAATGAAAGTCTCCCACCAATAAGGTTTATTGGTTCATGTCAAACAGAAATAATTACCGGTGAAAAGCAGGGTACATTACATTTCATACCTCGAATTTGTTTAAAATACTATATCAGATGTGACGATTCCTTTTAATATGTGTAGAAAAAAGTTTCCCGTGAAGTTGGCGTATGCTATGTCTATAAATTAGTCTATGTCTTTAAAAATAATGGTTGTACGAAACATTAGTAATCATATATTGAAAACTGAAATTACATATTACAGGTAAAAGGCAGGGAACATTATATGTTACAAGCAGTTAAGCAATTGGTTATCGCTGATTGCTTGCTGCTAGGCCCTGGGGTTGAAGTTCAATTTGTTGATAATTGATTCAAATTGTTCATAATTGTATTCAAGGGATTGCTGAAACTGGTTGTTTTTCAGAAAATATTGTATTCATTGAGAATTTAAATTATTTTTTAATTTTATCCTATAATTTTAATTTCTTTAGTTTATGTATATGCTTTTGAAAACATTTTGATGATAATTACCTTAAAAACTCTAGGTGAACAAACATATATAGCGTGTATCAGTTTCCTGATATACAAAAAAAAAACGTTAATTCGAACCCCGATAATTTGAAATTCCTTATAATTCGACATTTCAAATAAAAAAGTCCCAAATGTAAATTTTAAAATAGTTTAACCCTGTTAATTCGAAATTCGTAATGTAAATTTTTAAATGTTGAAATAAGACGAAATTAAAAAAAGATTTCGATTTTTTCGCAAGTGAAAATATGTTAAGTAAAATGTAAACAATAAACAGAATGGAAGTTCGATTTTTCAGAAGTTCTATGCGATGAATGGATGGAGCGGATTTTTTCAAACGTAATTAATTTTTTTTTATACATGTACAATATATAACCATTTTGTACATATATATTTTGTGTTTCGTTAATAAACTTTTCAACCCTATATGTATAATTGTATGAAAGAACTGAAGGATCTAGAAGTTGGAGCGAAAATGGACGGACTCACCATATCCTGTCTGCTATACGCAGAAGTTGCAGTATTAGTGGCTAACAGTGAAGCTGATCTGCAGTGCCTGGTATCCAGGATGTCCGATGTATGCATGCAGAGTGAACTTCTGATGAATGTCAGCAAATCGAAAGTGATGGTATACGAGAGAGACGAAAGAGTGACGTGTGATGTAATTATAAACAACGAATGCTTAGAACAAGTGAACGAGTTTGTGTATTTGGGAAGTATGTTTAGTAGAGACGGCAAGGCTGAGAATGATGTCGAAAGGAGAGTAACTGCGGGAAACAAAGTTAATGGTGCACTAAATGCGATTATGATTACCAATAATAATCTGTCAAAGGAACGAGGCAAGACTAACGGTACATAATGGCGTTCTAGTGTATGGAATATGGATGTATGGTATGGAAGTGAAGCCTGGGACTGGCAAAAGAGGTATGAAAGTAGACTGAATGCGGTGGTGGCTAAGACGCTTGTGGGGAAAATCCCTGCTCGATAGAGTGAGGAATGAACAAATTAGAAGTGAATGCAATGCTGGCTGTAGTGTGGTAGATAAAATAAAGAAAGGAGTGCTGAGATAGTTTGGTCATGTGGAACGTATGAACGAGGAAAGGATGGTTAAGAAAATATATGAGGCGAGTGTTGAAGGCAACAGGAATAGAGGGCGTCCGCGAAAGACCTGGTATGACCAGGTACTGCAAGTATTTGAGGATGGCCCTGTTAAAAGCTGCAACAACCGTAGAACGTGTATGAGAAGATGTATGAATGTGGCCGAAGCAAAAATGGTGTGCCAAGATAGAAGAATGTGGCGTTCAATCCTCTCTGCCTGCCCCTGCGGAGAAATGGCATGATGGTTAGTTAGTTAGTTAATAGGAACACCTTTAAATAGGGTTCTATATTGTAGAACCCTTTCCTTTTCATTTTGTAAATTTTATTTTCCGTATTGAAAAATGGAAACTTGCCAGATACAATTGGCCGCGAAGCGGCTAACGTAGGTATAGGTAAACAATTGTGTTTGCTGTACAGCAACCACAATTGGCCGCGCGGCGGCCACAATAGCATAAATGTAAATTTGCCAGATACAATTGGCTGCGAAGCGGCTGACGTAGGCATAGGTTAACAATTGTGTTTGCTGCACAGCAAACACAATTGGCCGCGAAGCGGCCACAATAGTCGCTCGCAGGGCCTAGCAGTAAGCAATCGGCGATAGCCGATTGCCTTCCTGCTAGTTCTGTATAATTCCTTGCGAAAAAATCATCCGGGTAGCTGTAAGATATGTTGAGTATTTGGATATTAAGTAAAATTTTTTCCGAATGCTTATGTGCTTGTAAATTTCAAAATATGACAATGTTATCTAAATTATACCTTTTGTACTATGAAAAATGCGAAAAAGAAATTCAAATAATAAAATAATATTAAAGAAATTAAAATAAAAATAATTTTGAAGCTCTTTCACTTAGCATCGCCATGTCAGTCAACCGTTCAAAATTTATAAATTAGAGTTGGTCCATTTTGCTCTCTAACTCGCTATTTTAAACGCAAAATGATTTAATAGCAACTTAGTTCCGCGGCGAGGTTCAAGAATTTGGTTTTCAAATTAACTTTACTCCGATAAGTAACAGCGGATATTAATGGAAGGTTTTATACGGGACATTTTAAAACCATAATTTCAAAGCATTGATTTTACGCTTCAAATAAAATTTTATATAAATCGATTGTTATCTTGTTACTTATAGTTCAATGATTGCATAAATTATATTAATTAAAGGGGAATACCTTACCTACGAAGCGTAAAAAAATGCAATTTTCGTGAATTTTTTTAAGAAAACCTATGTGAATTATGGTATTGGTATCATTTTTATATGAAAGTACTTACTTTTATAAATATGTTAAATGTATTAATGTATTAAAAAATATTCAACACTGGCGGAAAATTTTTGGGTTCTGTCGACTGCTGAAATAAAAGGTCCTCCGCGGTGACCACTCCCATTTCATCTGTAATCATCAGAATAAAAATAAAACAAAAAGATTATCAAAATTGACACTATAATTTAGTCTTTGATGTAGGATTTTATGAAAATATCGATTTTTGACAAAATGCCAGGCGTTTGAATTTAAAATAGCGTTTTTAAGGGAAAAATACGGGTTTATTATGCCTATTAAAAAAACTAAGTAACTTAAAAAAAACCTACGACAAAATCTCGGTAAATAGAATAACCACTAGAAATTTCAAGTTAATCGGTTCAGTGGTTGCTGAGATATTTTGGTCACTGATTTTTAAAACATGGTTTCGAGTTAAGCGTATTTTAAAATTGAGTAACGAATAAATCGCGAAATTTTTCATCTTACATAAAATCATCGATTCCAGGTCCATTATATAAGTCGTCCACATTCCATAGCTACCTGCATGTAGCGCGGCGCAGTGTTGCGTGGCGCGTAATCAACAAAGGGATGCCACTTTCATCAACTATAACTTTGTTATTTTTTCTTGAAAATTTCACCAGACATTCTTAAGACTTTGGGTTTTATGAAAATGCAAAAATTTCAAAATCCCCTTAAGGCTAAATACAACATTAATTTCAATAAAGTAATTTAACAATCTTAGGTACAGCAAAGACGTGTTACATGGCTCATATTCATAATTTTTTATGTATTTTGTTAAATAAAGAAATTAAAAATCTTTCTGAAACGAATCCCAAATCTAGCGCTTGATCGGTGAAGATGCTATTCTTTTCACTACCAAATGTTACCATGTTTACAAATTCATTATGCTCTTTAATAATACAAACTTGTAATTTTCGACAAGAATAACCGTTTCCTATACAAAAAAAATATAGCTATTTTATAAAATAAAGAAAATATAAATAATAATGCACATAAAAATAAATAAATGCTAAAATTCACACACAAAAAATTGGCATTATATATATGAAAATTTGACAACACCGTCCTTTCGGTGTTGTCAAATTTGCATATATATAATGCCACGTGTTTATTTTAACTCCGTTTGCCCCCCCACCCCCCCCCCCACACGTGTTTATTTTAAATCCGTTTGCCTGGACCATATATTGCTGATATTGTTAATATAACGGCATATTTATTCCTTTCATCCCCCAAATCCGTCCCTGTAGAGAACTTGTATTTTATTGAATGCTATTCATTGTAAATTTTTACAAATACTTTTAGGTAAGACCCTGCACAAATGCAGGAACCCTCCTTACCTCTTTCCACACTAGCCCCTACCCACAATATAAATGTACTATATTTTTATCAAATTTCTTACAAATTTTGTTCAGTTGCAGTCTAAAACAATATATTTAAATATGGTGATTATCTTATCGCATCTTAGTATCTTACTCTTCTTCGATTTATATCTTAAATTTTACAAATAAACTTATTACCTTTGCTTCACTTGCGGTCTGCTCAAAAACAAAGGCATTAAACATAGCTCAGATAAGGAGCGAATTATATTTAATAATAATACAGACAATATATTATACAAAGGTAATATGAAGTAAAATGTATCTTATTAACACTGGTTAACAGGTTTTAGTGGTTTTTTATCATACATAAATAAAATATTATACATTTCATTTTCATATTCCCACGACCCTACCATCATAACCAGCCATTGTTTGATTTCTTTATCAAATTGAACGATTATTTTAACGAACTAAAACAAAGCTCAAATCTTTCATACAATATGTTTATTTTTATTGTGTTTATTTTATTGCTGGTTTACGTCGTTTTGTATTACTTTATAGCCCAATAAAAGGGGTGATTCATTAGAAACACGTAAAAATAAAACAAATAAGATACGGGGAAAGTAGTAATTCGTCAACCGACATAATCTCACCCTTAACCGCGGGGACCGTCGTAAACTGGGAAGCAAACCTGCGTCATAGCGTAACAACAAAAGCAGGGCTATGGCAAAATATGATGGACTTTTAAGCTACAGATCAACTTCATAAATATAAATTAACCCTCTTTTTATTTACGCCCTAAAATAATAATGTTATTTGTTGAAACCAAATGCCTTCAAAATAAATAGATATGAATTGACTTTAATTTTTTGTCCACCATTTCGCACCACGTCTCGTGCCAATATGTTCGCCTTGTTTAAAAAAATTACTTACGCCTTGTTTATTGAATTAATTATTTAATTTCTACCTTTTAAAAAACAGCCCTTATCCTACTACAAGACGTTTTTACTTAAGATAAATTTTTAAGAAATTTGTCTTGTTTACGAGGGGATTTAATTGTGCAACAATAAATACTTTAACTGCTGAATGAATGTGTCTTACATAGACATACGCAAGGAAGAACATTCCTTAGGTGTGACCCATTTCCTTCTTCTAAATAACTAGTTTAATTCATCTCTGTGCATATTTTGTTATTTGTGGTTGAAACTTTTTTACATTTTTTATAAATGTATTTACATATATGTAATGCTAGAAAAATAGCCATTGACTTTTTTTATAACTGTATTTACATACATAAACTAGAATAATAACCATAACGAATTTTTATCCACTAATACTAACCTGGATATGGATATATTGTACATAACCGAAGCTCAACTTATTAGCAAAATTTAATACGCATAGTAGTCGTTCGAACGTGTAGTGTATGCTTACCGTCAAATTTCAATTCTCGTTTACGAGGATAATTGCATGTCATTTGAACGACTTTGATCTTGGATCCCGTGCACTATATATTTGTGCGACAATTTTATATATTAAACAAGTATATTCTATAATACGGCATCCTCTTAATTATCATAAAATATTTGCATTTTAATAATATTCTAGGATGTTCCAACGGGGTAATTGATAATCGATTGATAATCTATATGTTAAAAAATTAAATTAAATTAATAACTAGTAATCAAATAATAATTTTGCGTAAAAATAAGCAATTTATTTGTAGCCCTGCCTTATTTTTCCGTAAACATACCAGACAGTTATTTTCATGACTGAGACAATAGACAAATATTTTTCTCGAATGAAGCATACATAGAAATCGATAAGACAAAATATAAAACATGTTGGGTAATCAAATAAATTATTTAAAAATAGCAAATTTTGGATCTATCTTACTACTAAGAATCAATGCGTAGTAGTGCTTACATTAATGTTCACATTTGAGGCAGTCCAATATTGTAATTATAAATGAAGTAATAGTAATTTTTATAAGGTACAAAAATTGTTTGATTGCTTAAAATTTTATGATTTTATCACAGAACACCAGATAATATTAAATGGATAATCAAAAAATTACAGCATATAGGGAATCTAAAAATATTGCTGTTTTATTCTATTTTTAATATTCTACATTATTTTCGTCCTAAAATATTGATCACATAAATAAACATCAAGAAAATAATTAAGTTCGTTCATACTGACGATGGTCAATTATTTATTTATTTTAAATAGAGATTCGAAAACAGAGTATGTATCACACCAATATTCTTACTATTCTCAAAATATACTAAATGCTATGAAAATAGGAACTATTTGCTGGTGTCCCAGAATGGGGCTCAAAGCTTTGACCAGGCGAGAGTCATGATCACTACTCCAATTGAAGTTAATGTTCAGAGAAACAAAATTGTGAAAGAAAATAATATCATAAATATGAAAAAAATACACAATGACGTCACAGATACTGATGCTACTGTTACGACTTTTTGAGAGTCTTAGCCTGATGAACAACTCGGACCAGGCGCCAATGTTTTGGGCGATTCCATTCCACTAACAAACGCTCGTGGAATCTCTCCAGGTCTCTTGAATTGTCAAAACCTCTGCCTAGAAATCATCGTCCATTTATATTTATCTTTTAGTAATTATAGCTCACAGCACGTTTGTAATCCATCTACTCCACGTATCATGTGCATCGTATCCTTTAATGTTTGACCAATTACATAATAATTATGATAAATAATATTATATTTCTTAATTATATAATTAGCTCATACAATATTTAAAAAAAAAATCTTTAAAAAATAAGATATTTTGAAAGAGTCCGTGTCTCATAGGCGTATTTTGGCACAGTTGGTGTACACAGTGATGGTCACATATTTGTAGCGTGAGGAAGAATTTCGTCTCTACCCATGGAATCCTCCGGTGCCCAATGTTCATATCACATTATATGCAGGGGTGTAGTTACTTGCGGTTAGTAAGTAAGAAAGCGCAAAATGGCATGAATAGATATACTCATAGGTAGATATATTCACTTTAGTTTATTTTGAATAATTCGATTTACACAACTCGATTATAATTTAAATTTTACAAGTTACAAATAACACTCTTCAAATAAAAGCGTGGGTGTTTTATTTGGAGAGTGAGGCAAAAAGTTTTTGACCGAAAATTTATTTTTTCTTTTTACTATCTATATACGCGTGCTTTTTTGTAAAAAAAATGTTTTAAATACAATACAATTTTCTATTTTTACCTAATTTGAATACTTTTATATTGTTTTCTCTAACACGGCATTAGCACAGGTAACATTTAATAATATTCTGACATAATACGGGGTCTTTCATGCCTTTCACAAAATTAAATATTAATTTTTTGTTAACTCTGAGCAACTAGAATACAAATCCGCCTAAACCTCGGGTTAGCCATTTCTCCTATTGAGCGGTAATGATTATATTTAATCGTTTTATAAAAAAGCCTTATTTCTTGTATGGAGCATTGATAATGAGCCTTCAGATATTTAGATGTAGATGATTTACTTAATACTGATGAAGTCTCAGCTGTGAGTCGAAACTAGTTGTTTTAAACTCAATAAAGTGGTGTTAACAGAGAGTTATTTTTATTTAAAGATAATTTTAATATTTTCACATTTGTAAATTAGCGAATTTCATTAACGTCAGCTCATACATGTTATGTTTATATGAAAATGGTTTATTACAAACAATATTATCAACTTGCCATTTTTTGATATATACCTATCCATTCCTTTTAATACATTACTAAAAATTATTTTTTTCGTTCTCGCTAAATGTATTTGACATTTTTGAGATATTCATTGGTTTTGGGTTGACGTTTTTTATGCGTTTTGTATAACTCAATGCCCATATTTTTTTTATCTCACAAATAAAAAAATAAATTAAATAATTGAATGGCTATTAAAAACAAAAAACTAACAAATTGTGTATAAACCACATTACTGATTATTTTAAACTTCAATTGGTTTCATGCAACCATCTTGACGAAGATAGAAGTTAATATTAAAAATAACTAATGTGGTTTGCATAAAGATTCTTAGAATTAAAAAATTATGCTTAGCTACAAAATTAACGCCATAAACATTAAAAATACAAGATAGTATGTATTTAGCTCTTTTTTTAGGAGGATGTACTTGGTTACAAATAAATGCAGAATTTTGCATATTTCTTTATTACCAATGTTCTAATTTAAAAGTTGCCGTACATTTTTAGTGACGAGAATAATTCTGGTCACTAAAAATGGACAACCAGAATAATTCTGAATGTCCATTTAACAAGTTGCAATGAGGAGGGTTCTGACCCCCACAGAAGCCGCAATTACAACATAATGCTTCTATCTCCACCGCCCGGACACTTTTTTCTTTTCCACTGGATACATTTTTCTTTGCGTCATCCCCTATTTTCTCCTCACCCCAGATGGGAAAAATCATTGTTAGCAAAAGGGAAATGAACCAATTTAACCCCCAACGATACTTCATTACGTGAATAGGAAAAGTTCGCGTGTATTCATCAGATTTTTTTTGTTCCTTTGATTTAGTTTATTTAGTAATTAACTGTAAAGAATTTTGCATTTTTTTGTCTATTTTTATCAAGAAATGTTGATAAAAATAGACACACAAAAATACTAAAAACATTATCTGGAAATGTCACCTGATATTATGATGTTACAAGCTGTTCGTACCCGGCGCTGCACGGGTTTAGTATCAAGTTGAAAATAAATTTGTGGGAGAAAACAATCGTTCCATTTTTTTGCAAAGCCTCCAATTAAAACAATGTTTCCGTTTAATCAAGGCTGGGATGTCTGTCTAGGGATAGAATGTCTAGGGAAAAAATGTGGCATATTTTTTTCCGTAGGGAATATGTTTGCAAAATTTGGGTCCAATCGGTCAAGCGGCATATATTTATAAAGAAAATGTATTTGGGGGAGGGGATAAGTGGGAGGAGAAGAGAAAACGCCTATATTACAAGACTGGCCCTAAAGAATAATTATTCAAAATTTGGGTCAGATTGCTCAAACGGTAAAAATTTGTATGGAAAATACATAAGAGGAAGATATAAAAAAATGATATAAAATTAAACTATTTTATATATAATTTTATATTTAATAATATTATTTTAAGTAAGGTATCCTGATGAATGAACAAAAATTTATCGTCTTATTATCCTAACAATAATATATAAAATAAAAAAAGAAAAAGAAATTATCAAAAATTTTAAATAAAAACTGAAAAGAAAAAAAGTAACCCATAAAAACCAAGTTTTTATTATACTCCCTTTCTCATTTACTAGTGGAAACTGGTTTGGCGCTTAACCTACGCGTTGGGCTTCGGTCGAGCGACGCTACGAAAGGGAGTAATAAAAAATTTCCAAAAATCCAAAATTATACTATAATCAGGTTCCGTGTCTACCAGACGCGTTGAAATATTTTCATACAACTTAGTAAGTTGTATGAAAAAACCATTAAAAATTTGAAAAAACCAAAACTTTATTAATTTTTTAACGTAAATTTGATAGATCTTCTTGATCATCGCCACGAGTCTGCTTGCAAAGCTTCAGCTCGATTGGATTTCGAGAAAAGGGTTAAAAATTGATCCAAAGTTTTTTCGTCAAGCAAGCAGACGCCAATAAAGGGAGTAAAAACTAACCCACAAAATCCAAATTTTTATTTTACTCCCTTTCTTTGTAAATTAAGTTTACCATCATGTAATTAAATAATTGATTGAATGAAAATGAAACATGTCTAGACAAATATCTATGTCAAAAATCTCTAAAAATATCTCTTTATTATCTGTGAACCAATTGTCATAAATTTTCAGAAGTACCTATTATACCTACCGACGGAGTAATTTCAAATATTCCGTGACGTTATCAGGCCGCCGTTGGTAGTAATCAAACTGTTGTAATGATTCCAATTTGAAAAAACCATTAAAATTTCTAAATATCCAAAATTATACTTTAATTGTTAATTCTTTTTAACGCAAATTTGACAGATCTTCTTGATCATCACCACGAGTCTGCTTACAATGTTTCAGCTCGATTGAATCACGGAAAAAGGGTTAAAAATAGATCCATTTTTTTTTGTAAAATTCTTTTTTTTTGTCAAAAATTTTTTCCTAAAAATTCGATTATTCTTTTAGGATAAATAGTATCATGTTTTTTAAATTTATATTAAAAACTTGTGCTATTATATTCATATCTTTTTCTTTTAATATGTTGTATGTATGTATGTATAGATAGATAAAAAGTTAAATAATTTCTGAAGTAGATACACTAAGAAACACATTAAACATTTGAATATAGAACAACCTAAGGATATAAGTGTATACAGTAACGTAAAAATCATTCCAATAATATAACATACCTAATATACGGCACGAACATAAAAAACATGGTTTTATCACCACGATATTTTTCCGAAAGGTAAAGAACTGGTATTCTTATGAATGTAATAAATAATTGAAAGAATATTTTAACGCCACACAAAAAACGTTCGAAAAACTATTGAAAACCGAGAAAAAGAACCGTAAAATGAAATGAGGTATTTAAACATGTAAATATCAATTTATTTATTTATAAAATCAAGATAAAAAAAAATTGTATATAGTTGGTTGCTTAGACAAATTTTCTTCGAAAGCTTCCAAATTATATATTAATTTGTTTGTACGCTAAAGCATGATGAAATTATCTTACAAATATACTCATGAAATACTCTGTCAATAAACATGGGAAAGCATTCCATAATGTTTATTTTATAAACAAAATATTTGAATAAATCATCTAAATTATGATGGCCAAACAATTTAATTTGCATCTATTAATTTAATAAAACACGATAACCGTACACTTTTACGTGATGGAATGTAATAAATATTTCTCTCGGTCTCCTCTGTTCTTGAGAAAACACGATTTTTTTTAATTGCTGATATTTATCCCAACACTAAACAGGACGTTTTCATGGACGCGTAAAATTTCTATGAGAAATATAAAAACATCTGTCAAATCTCCAAATTTGTATCATTTTAGCGAAAATATTGTTCTTAATTTAATGATTTTACTTTTGATGAATAAATAAGTTAATGTGTGTGAAACACATTAACTTATTTATTTATCATGTTTTGCAACTTGATGTGTGTGAAACAAACTGATATCTTACAACTTCATGTGTGCGAAACAAACTGATATCTTACAACTTAATGTGTGTAAAAAAAACTGATGTCTTACAACTTGATGTTTGTAAAACAAACTGATATCTTACAACTTTATGTGTATAAAACAAATATAAAATATCTTACCACTTGATGTGTATGAAACAAACTGATATCTTATAAAATGTTATATATATTTGTTTTTATAAAATACTCATCAAGTCAAAATTGACTATTTCTACAATGCGACATGACCCACATGATAGAGAGAACCGATGAAAATGGACCCCATTATGTGCTTGTTGAACTTTTCTGTTTTTATTTTAAAATTATCATTAAAAAGAGACAAAATTGTTTAATCCCCGTCCCAGCCTGCGTTTCTGCAGGTTGGGTAAGCCTAACATAATTTTTAAATTTTTAACTTTTGTCTGAGGGACGCCTTTATTTTGAAGTTTAATTATGGAACAGTTCGCCCCACGATAAGATAAAATTTCTGGGAAATAAAAATGTCTTCGGGCCAAAAAGTTTTATTTTATTTTCCCGGGCACGTTTATAAAATAAGAGGTACCTCCGTCTAGACGCAGTCACGTGATAATGTAATATATAAGCATTAATGAGACACTTTGTAGATAAGGATCCGATAAACTAAGATCCATAATAATACCGGTTCTGTTGAATAAAACTTTTCCAAAATGAGACAATTTCAATATATTTTTAATTCATTTTTGAAACAAACCTTTATTTTTATTATTATTTAATCTTGGATTATCTTCAGCATTTTTCATTTGTTTTTGTACAAAATAAAAACAAGTCTGATGCCAATTTTGTATTGAATTGCTTATTTTGTTCGTAGGAGACGCAATTATTGTGTTGAGATGTGATATTTTTATTTTATAAAGATATTGGAATAATGGGAAAGAAATTTATTTGAGCATACAGTGAGTACAGAATTATATACTTATATATTTCATTTGTTTAATTCTTCACTGATTTACAATTGTATAAAAAATATAACACGAAAAACAAATCATTGTTTTTCGTGTTATATTTTCACGGTCTCTATCACTAGACCGAGGTCTGTGATAGTCAGGTTGTTCCGTTATATCCAACTAGTGTTGTTGGAATGAAGTATTATTGAAAATGAAGGACAAAAAGTTGACCAGTGGTGTTGATTTTTGAAACAGGGTCAATTTATTACTATCTTTCAATCCAGAGATTGTTAGTTTTGTTATTATGATTTTAAGTTATTTCATATTAATTTTATGCAAGTATTTTTTTATGAAATTTTGTATTTGCGTAGTAGTTGTTGCACAGGATTTTTAGCATTTTAAACCAGGTTAATATTATGTATGTACTGTATTATGTGTACAGTTCACTTGGAAAGAAAGAAAGAATATACTTTTATCTTAGTCCATTTGTTCAAAGAAATTGATTTTCATAGTACTCGATTAAGATAGGTCCGAGGTATTTTTTTTATTCTAGTTTTTAGGTATGTACCGTGTCGTTACTTAGTTCACATATAAGTAAAGTATCCTAGCTACCAGGAAGTGAAAATACATATTTTAATTCTTGAACGAATGTTTGATGTTTATCAAATATAATAATTCGTTGTCTGTCTGTCTGTCCGTTTGTCCGTAACTTCCTATATGGTCAGTAATTTCATTCGAATTCACGACTATAGAACGAAATTACACGGCTGAAAGTAGGGCGCGAACCTGTGACGCCCAAGCGGCAGGCGGTGCCTTACGCACCTCGCTACCACCGCCTCTCCGTGGAATGTCAAAAAGATACTTTAAATATATACTAGGACTTAAAAAATACGTATATTTTACGGTATAGGTACGGCTGGTTATTCAATTAAATACGTCGTTACCATAACTATGAGTGTGACATATTTGTTAGGTTACTTTTTCGACCTTATATTTGTTTACATATATAAAAATAATGATACTTAATAAAATATATCTTCTTCTTAAATTTAATACTTATGAATAAATCAAAATTTATTTTGTACATAAAATTATTGCATGTTAATTAAAACGTTATAATATTATTTCATTGGATTTAAAAATAAGACAAAACGTGCATTACTTAGCAATTATAAAGGTTTTCACTATGGTGGAAACATTTACAAGAATAAATAAGATTCGTAACACCGACATAATTGCAGGTAACAAGAATTGTTAGCGGGCAACATGATTATCACCTTTCACTAAAAGTAATCTGCTCAGTGATTTAAGGGTAGGTTTTATCAACTCTTTGGGGTGGGATCGCGTGTTGCAAAATGACCCTTTACTCAGCCTGGATGATACGTTTACCTTTTAAGCCACCCTTGTCATAAGCAGAGGTCTTGTGGATTCATTGGCCTATTGCATTCTGATTGAGGTCATTGTCAATTTTGTTACGTTGGTACTAAAATTGAACGAATAAGATGAAGTTAAATCTATGAATTAAAAAGCTTTTTAAAATATTAAGAAAACACATAAAACATTTTAAATACAAATTTATTTTGATTCAAAGAGTATCAACAGCTTATTTCATTTAAAACTATCGTAGAAACTTAAAGGTTAACAATGTGTAAACATCAAAGATTGTCTTCTCATGAGGATCATATTTCCATAACTATTGTAATCGTTTCTTTGATTGTGATTTGGATGAATAAGATATTCATGGTAATGAAAATACATATGTAAGTTAAGTTGTCTAAATTAAACATTGATATTGTCACGGGATTACAGCTGTGAGAGGCGAATAAAACACGAAAAATAAAATAATTTTTTTAATAACTTATATCATTGGACACGAATTAAATCGGAGCGCCGTTCTTTAATTTACTCCAATTAGCACTAATTCTCACTCCTGAATATATCAAAATATGTAGGTAGATACTCTTCTATTTAAATTTACTCTTATCAGCGGTTTTTATGGTCATTTCAATAGTTTCTGTATCACTGCTTTCTGTCCCGACAACGCACAATGTCCGCCTAGCGGGCCCGTCATTTCTTTAGACAATGTCCTTTCGCTAAGTTTCCCTAATCTAGTGAAATATTCTAGACCATAGTAATTTTTAATTGTAAAAGGTGTAAAATGCTGTAAAACTCTCGTGTAATTATTTCAGCTTCTACCATCTCGTGACAATGTTAAATGTTATTGGAATAATTTTGTACCTGTTGAATTTTTCAACAGGCTTGATTAGTAATGGACTCAAGGTCTTTCTAAACGTCAATTTTGACGTTACATTCATATCCTTCAGTAATTGCATTGCTTAGTATTCCCACCTGTGGCGCAAGACTCTGGGGTTCAATCATCCACCGAGATTTTTATTTGATTTGCTTTATTGAATAAATTATTTGTTTTTAGACCACCAAACACATATTAGTTGCAAAGGTAGTATGAAACATATTTTTTATGTGTCGACCTTTCCATTTGTTTTTTAGATATTCCACTGTGGATATTAATTATTAGTAAATAAGATAAGTACCTAGGCATGTTCACAGATTCCACAAATTATATGAATTGCTTTTCAATAACACAGATAACAAAAAAAAATATTGGAGAGAGATCAGCTGTAAAGTAGAATGCTCAGACTTTACAGGGAAAAACAAGGAAAAAAATACTGTACCTATATATAATACAAATTAAAATAAATATGTATGCATAAATACTCACGTATGTACGCACATTATAATCGATGATTCCCAATATTATGTAAACATATTCACAAAGCAATGTGGCTGTAATAAAATAAAAAATATGAAATATATAAAAATATCTTTCAGATATATGAAACCAGGCCTAGATATTTAGGTGACCTCAACCCCACTCGGTCAATTGTCAACCTCCGTGGGTTAAAGGTGACAAAAGATAAGGGGTTGGCCTTCCAAGCGCACCTGACAGTCAGGGCACCTACCTACTTTTTGAGAGGACACGCTCACTTCACCACCAACACATTCCCTCACTGCTTATAGTATGCTAATAGATATAAATTGCTTCAGCCGGCTTGACTATTGATCCAAATCATCGCGACAGCCGTCAACGGGATAAAATTATTCTGCTTTCGGACCTATGAAAAGTTTTCTACAAATAATAGTCAGTCTTCCGGTCTTCAACTCTTCCGGTAGATAAACTATGATTTCATATAAAAAATTGTTAAAGTATGTGATACTTTCCTACTTCCTTATTTGATACGGTGTTGTCTGCGTAGAAAAGGTTCTAGTCGTTGTGAATTATAGTGCGCCTCGTATATATATATATACGGGGCCCTAGAAGACTGAGAATATTTTGCCATCTCGAGCTGCGAAAAAAAAATTATTGCCAACATGATCGCTAACTTTAAGTAACCGTAAATGAACTAGAATAAGAAAAAACACGAACCTGTCTTCGTGTATCAATGAAAAATTATTTCACAGTAACAATACTATTCATTTTTTTATTCGTTTTATTCGTATTCCTATTCGTAATTTACGGAATTTTAGTGTTTAAAGTCTTTTTTATCACATTTTCACCAATAACCTCATCTGGCTTATTTGTAGAAGCCGTCTCTAAATACAAAATCCAAATTCCTTTCCAAATGAAGTTTTTACACTTACAATTTTAGCTCTTCGTCCATTGATATAAGATGATAAATTTTAAATAATAATTAATACTAACCCAACCGCAGGAATTTAAAAGCGAGATTCATGATGGCTATATGACACCGAGCCCAAGGTATTTTTAATCATTAAAAATGACGTGTCAAGCGATGTTCTTTTATGAAATATCACCAAAAAATAATAGTCGTGTGGTATTGTTACTTGATGAATCACGAAATAAATTATTCCTTGGTGGGTGTGGCCGGAAGAAGGTAGAATAAGAATGAGTGGTATTATCAAAATCAGTATTTATTCCAATGCCTTTGTAACCGTACGTACATATGTTGCATAGACAATACAAAATTTAAATATATTGTCAATGTATTCCACGGCTTGAATAAGTAATATCTCAGTTAGAAAAGAATTTACCTACAAAAATCTGTTTATAAAATATATTTTGAATTAATTCAAAATATTTTTTCTTATATACATTAAAGGAAACACATTCTTATTGTGAAGTTGCAATTTCAGAACAAAGTTCTGTGAATTATTAAACAATTTTTATTAATAATATAATATTAGGTCCTTACATATGAAATTGGAGTTTAGTATGGGAGGAACATAAAGCCGATTTTTTTATATTATAATATATTTATTTAATCAAAGTATGTACCATTGCTATCTATGCACTTTTGCCATCTCATAGGTAGTTCATCGATCCCTTTACTAAAAAAACCATTCGGACGGGAATCAATAAAATCTTTGAAAGCGGTTTGGACTGCCCCATGGGAGTTGAATTTTTTCCTTTGCAGAAGTTATCCAAATTTCAAAAAAAAAAAAAATTGTAAATTGTTGGGCAAAGGTCCGCGAGAGTACGGTGGATGTCTTAGGACATTCAATTGAGTTTCTCATAGATTTGGATTAGCCGTCTGTTGTGCAGTGTGTGGTGCTAGCGTTATCATGATAGCCGCGTGGCTAGAGCGATTAAACAGCATCGGTTGTTTAGCAAGCTAGCTTTTCCATCATGGTTTGCAGTTCTGATCAATAGGACATCTGCCGTATATCGGCTGGCACCAGATTTAAGAAAGCGTAGTGAACGACACCACAGCACTAGTCACCAAAACGCTCACAAAGTAACGTTTTGGGGTCCAATTTTCGCTAGGGCATGGTTTGGATGGTTCGGCAGGGTTAAGCCAATTGCGAGGAGCGCTTCCGATATCGTGTACAGGATCCACTTTTCATCATCAGGTAATGATTCGATTTAAAATCTCATCATTATTGTGCCAGTTGAGTAATGCAAACAAGCAGTCAATCGCGCGTTGTGGATTGGTTCAACTCCAATGCCGTAGAGGGTAACCCAACCTTTCAAGCTTATTTAACTCTTCTCCAATTTGATTCAAGGGGATTTTAAAGACAGTTTCATCACTAAAAACCGCAGCCTGCAGCTAACTTCGGATGTGGTTTGCGATGGATCCGCTTTTTCACAATAGCATAATTCTTCATTATCAACTTTGGTTCGCAGGGACGTCAACGCGGGCTGTTTCTGCAGGTCGGAAATTACCAGAACGAAAACGTTTGGAACAAAAAACGCACTGTGTTTTCTTTTGCGGCACCGTCGCCATACACATCTTTAATCCTTCGAGCCGTTTCTGCAGCACTGGTGCCACGGTGGAACTCGTACTCGTAAATAACGCGATATTTCAAGTTTTTCATTTTGTAAACTGAGTGACGCAAAGAAGAAAACAATTGAGGAAAAAACAAATGAATTATAATTTTCAAAACACAAATACATGAGTAAATAGCTGTATAAATTTGGATTTGAAATTCCTAACCAAAGAGAAGATATTTGAGATCAAATTTGCCAGTACGGCAAAACGCCAATTTCATATGTAAGGACCTAATATATAACTATTTTTTCTTACATTATCTTCAACAAAATTAATTAAAATTTACTTATAGGTACCTATATATTTCACTAGATTTATCTATTTTTACTCCCTTTATATTAACTCGTGGTGTCTGCTTGTCTTCTTGTCTGACGAAAAAACTTTGGATTCATTTTAAACCGCTTTCCCGTGATCCAATCGAGCTGAAACTTTGCAAGCAGACTCGTGGAGACGAACAAAAAGATCTATCAAATTTTCGTTAAAAAAAATAAATAATTATAGTATTATTTTGGATTTTTCAAATTTTTAATGTTTTTTCATACAACTTGTATGGAGATTCCGACGCATATGGTAGACACGAAACCGGAAAATGAGAAAGTGAGTATGGTTTTTATGGGTTACTTTTTAATCTGGCTGTCTTCTGTGCTTTCTTCTTTGATTGCAACCTGAAGGCGTTCAGTTATGAAGTATTGAAGCTGATTCCCAGATCTCACACTTAATGTTTTCCTTGGAAGGTTAACTCACAGGGAATATTTAAAGCTTCATTTCAATTGGGAGTTCATTATCTTCTTAGGTAGTCCAGTTTCAGGAATTCGGACTACGTAGCCAGCATATAAAAGTTATCACTGAAGGATGACGGCTTCCACGCTCATTATTTTGTCTTCTACAACTACACTGCGATATACGCGATTATCTCACTTTTTATTTATAATCCTTCTTAAGCATCGCGTTAATGGTGACTTTTTAGAGCCTTCATTTTTATAGTAAACAATAATACCAAAAAAGCAGTGCTTGTTTAAGCTATCTTGTCAAAATTTTGTAATTCATAAATAATAATTTCATTTTCTTTTCTAAACTCTTCTTTCATGAAATATCTTCTCTGATTCAGTGGTTGAGCTCCGTCCAAAAACCTGGCACAACACGAAAAAAGCAATTTAATTTAATACAATTTTTTTTTAATGTTTTGAGCAATTGCACCTTTTTGCGTCTTCGCATCCCGCCGCTGCGCCGAAAAGAAAGCGCCGGTTCGGGCCAGCGTTCTGGAGCTTTTTATTCAGATTATAATACAATCTAGGTTGGTTTATTTACTTTTGTGGTGTCATCCCATTGTGCCCGCTGAGTAGAGCAACAATAAACTTTAATTTAGGGCCATTGTGTCGCGACCCACGAGTTTTTTCTCCCTTCTTTCGTATCTTTTTAATAAAGATAAATTGCAGGCAGTGGATGAAAACAATATAAAAAGAAGAAATCTCTTGTTTGTCACACCTCCAGCGGAGATTAGTATTTCAAGACAAATACATTTTTAATTCGTTTTTCGGGCTAAATCCCCAGATCGGGAGCATCACTCGCCCTCAAGGAGATAAACATCATCTCCGCCGGAAACTTTGTGATCGTCATAACTTGGTCAACGATAAAAATCTTCAACATTTTTGAGATTATTTTTACGAATGCCATAGCCGGAATAGTCGTCAATGATTGATGCTAACTTTTAATCATTTTGTTTTGGAAGATGAAGTCCAAAATAAACAACGCAATGTATTTTCATTACTAATGAAATTAATACTTTAGTGCATCTTTAGTTTATTTATTAACTTTATTAATTGTTAACGTCATAACTTGGTGAAAGATGAAAATCTTCAACATTTTAGAGATTATTTTTACGAATGCCATAGCCGGAATAGTCGTCAATGATTGATGCTAAGTTAGGGTGATACTTTTAATCATTTTGTTTCGGAAGATGAAGTCCAATTTAAACAACACAATGTATTTTCATTACTAATGAAATTAATACTTTAGTGCATCTTTAGTTTATTTATAAACTATTTTATAATCTTTATTAATTATTAACGTCATAACTTGGTCAACGATGAAAATCTTCAATATTTTTGAGATTATTTTTACGAATGCCATAGCTGGAATAGTCGTCAATGATTGATGCTAAGTTAGGGTGATACTTTTAATCATTTTGTTTCAGAAGATGAAGTCCAAAATAAACAATGCAATGTATTTTCATTACTAATGAAATTAATTCTTTAGTGCATCTTTAGTTTATTTATTAACTATTTTATTAACTTTATTAATTATTAACGTCATAACTTGGCCAAAGATAAAAATCTTCAACATTTTTGAGATTATTTTTACGAATGCCATAGCCGGAATAGTCGTCAATGATTGATGCTAAGTTAGGGTGATACTTTTAATCATTTTGTTTCGGAAGATGAAGTCCAAAATAAACAACGCAATGTATTTTCATTACTAATGAAATTAATACTTTAGTGCATCTTTAGTTTATTTATTAAAACCAATCTTTTTCTGAAAAACATTTCATTTATCAGGGATAAAAACTAACCCTTAACATAAAAAAATTACCCGACTTATTTTTTTTGCAATTACTATTATTATTTATAATATTTTTTATACGAGTATATTACATAATATATTACTAATATTAGCGGGAAAATTTGATGCTAGTTAAATATAAATGACTTTACAGTTATATTATTGAGAGATTATATATATTCAAAATGGATGAAATAAACTATATACTCGTTATAATCTGCTTGACTTCATTTTTTTTGTCACTGATTTGCAGCGGTGGGAGACAAATGAAAATTAATTAACGTTTTATTTAATCACCAAAGTCACTGAAGACTTTAACACACTGAACTTGACTGGAGCAGTATTATGCAATTCTGAATAATTTCTATCTAATAACTCGTCTGTGGAACACTTTTTACCCGTCTCTCCAGAATTCTCGCACTCTGTGATCGTATTTACTTACTTTCGAACGCCTTATGCCCGTTCTCTGTGAATCGCCAAATAGTCACAAAAAACTGTTAGCTACGTCGCCTTTTATGTACGAAATGTCAAACATCGAATGACTTCTAAAAATTTCAAGTAATTTCTAATTCACTGTAAAATGTTTAGAATTCCGAGAAATCCTCGATTAATTGTAATTCCTTCTGTTGCTACAGTCCCACGAAAATATATTTTAACTATTCGAGTTTCGTAAATAATGAACCTCATAGACAGGTGAAGTATTAAACTAACTACATTAAAATGAATAAAATATGGCTTAGGAGGAAATAAGTATAAGTAGTTAGGAAATGGGCAGGAGTCATTTTCAGCATACACCGGTATCTCCAGCCCGTAGTATTTATTTACATTTATATTTGATTAATTAATGATTAATATTGCGCCGTTTTCGCGAAAACTCACCTCAAGAGCGTTTTATGTATAACTAAACTTATTAAGTCGAGTAATAAAATAGTTTTATTACATCCATTTTGAAGACTTTATATTTATTCAAATATAAATAATTTATTATGCCAAATGTCTTGACAACAGGAGGTTTAAATTTATGATTTTCCTTTTTTTAATGTCTGAATATATGAATAAATTGCTAATTTTCTTGGACTAGACTCAACTCCTCGATCCAGTGATCATTAGTTGAGGTTCTTAATAGTAGATCTCCAAGCTATTACTACTAGAATAACAATAGATCAATTCACGCCGTAGTATATTTTAATTTTCTGAGTCATACTTACATTTTATATTTTTTAGATTGATGGAATGGTAATAGTTATTTAAATACTTTCTATAAAGAAGTTGTAGAATAAAAAAAGTTCTATAAAAAAGTACGCGATTTCGTAAAAAAAACTCATGGCTCAACCATTTTCTCGTCAACTTTATATAATATTATAAAATAAGTCACCACGAAAAGCCTTTTTTATCGGGATAGTATATAGCCTACAACCACCATGAAATTTTATAATATTACATATATATATATATATATATATATATATGTTTTGCTTGAGGTTTCCGCGAGCGCTATTGTATATAAAAGTAGATTCTGGAATATCTCGCGTTTTCTGTAGATGGTCTCCCTGAGAAGACCTAGGCCGACGTTTTGACATGGTATCATGTGCCATAGTCAAGGCTAAAAAGGCCTCAAAAGTTACTAGGGGTTTAAAAGGGAAAAAAAATATCGAGTACTGTTTTGAATTGATGGCAAGCACACGTTCACTCCAGAAGTCGAGATCCAAGTGAAGCCTAATGCGAGACTAGTTGCTGAGTTTACTTTGTGTACTTATCTATGATATTCGTTTGCGACCTGGTAATTCTTCAATTATGGTTATATATATAATATCTATACATAGAGTATATAATATAATCTTCTAATATTATTTTTAATGTTAGTAAATAAGTTTTTTTTCACACACACACCTACTAATTTATTCACCAAAAGTCTCTAACGTCTATTTTTTAATAATCACCGATTACAACGGTTACATTGTTCCGAGGTTATATTATCAGTTAATTAATCAAAAACTATTACATATTTTAAAGCTAGTAACCCTATAAAAATGTAATGGTTTTCAGTATACATCATTCTATTGTCTGTCCAGTATTTGGTCTGTCCGTCCTTCATGCGGACTTATCCGAAAGAAACGAATGGTGAAAGATGAATGAGGACGATTTGTGTTTATGTGTTGCCGTTTTCCGTATCGCCCGTCACATAAAAATGATTCATAAATCTATTTTCTATCGCAGAAATGCTTTTCGTGGATATGTTCGTACCCATATTGTAACGTAACACCGACACATTGCCACGGGATCGCGGTAGTTAGTTGGAGGTAAATAAAACACACGAAATTAATTAAAGTCACTGGAAACAAATTTAATTGGAGCACTTTTATTTAATTTATAATAATTACACTCGTCTGTGGAATACTTTATGTCCTTTCTAGTATATTCACATGTCTGTGGTCGCACTTATTTACTTTTGAACGGTTGATACTCTCTTACTTTATTGTCGCTGGTCACACTAATTCTCTGCTTGTTGCTCCTTGTCTTTGGTTTTGCTGAACGGTCACAATAAAGTATTCGGTGCAGCGCTTATGTCATATCTTAAATAATGAATGTCATTTCGCGAAGTTTCGAGCACGATTTATTAACTTCAAAATATATACTTACAGTGATTTATTGTTTATTGTAATGTCCTGTGTGCAATTATTTCCATTTCTATAGTCTCATGAAAATATTTTAGATTGCTCATAGATTTTTTAATGAGATTACGAGATTAATAAAATACCACGTACAGTATCATGTGCGTTAATTTTAAAGAAACAATATTTTATTTTGTGATATTACTATTTATCAGAACATGGATTTACGGAATTTCAACAAATTTGCATAAATAACTAAGATATACAAAGAAAAAAATATATGTAAGTTCAACACTGGGACTTAAATATCGAACCTTATCTCTAACTAATTAAAATCAAAGTTCATAAAAAACGTCGTCAAACTTCTACACATAAGTATCTTAATTTCACTAAAAGGTTTTGGGGAAAACTTAAAAATGTCATGTCGCTTCCAACGAGAAAGTATTAATTATTAAAAAAATAAATAGGTTTGATGGAATTTAGTATTTTGTGTATTAACTGTTAAATGTTACACAAAATGCTTTTTATTTCGTAAATTTGTATTTTGACTTATTTTACATAAATCTGCCTAAATTAAAGATTGAATATAATTTGTCGATCTAAATATAATAATTTTGTTATCTGTCTGTCCCGTAAACCCGTAACATCCTGGAATTCACCGCTAAATAAAGAAATTACAGGACTGGAGGTAGACTTGAACCTCGGACGCGCGGATGGCAACTAACCGACATAGCCACCATCGCTTCTTCATGGCCCGTCAAAAATATACGATATATACCAGCGGTCGTCAATGTGGTGGTCCGCGAGAAAATTTTTCTCAATATAGTTTACACTAAAAAATTCCATCCCAACAATCCCATTATGAATTTAGTGGTCCGCAAGGTCCTAATGTTTGCCGACGGCTGACATATACTATACATGGAAATAACATTAACTAAGACACTAAAAATTAATTTACGCCTCTTATGTTCGATGGTTGACAGGCTTTTTATCATGTATAATAAATTAATAATTAATACTTAAATTATGTTCCGTGATTTTCAACGAATGTATGGCTAGTAATAAAAAATAATATTTAACAGTTTAAAAGATATTAATTAGACTTGCATTTTTTGCGAACTTTACTTATAATATTAACGTAATTTTCGTAATTAACGTAATTCGTAAATTTGGTCAAAAAATATTATATACAACTTGTAATCAACGTACCAAAATATTCTGAGAAAATAGTCCCCAGAAAATATAATTTTTACTAACATAACTTTAAATGACGGTTTTAGAAGAAATTAGTGATTTTGTTCTAACATTTCTGCCTAGATTTTTCCAAGAAATTCCTTTTGATTGAAATAGTGAATCAAAATAAGCCGATAAAAGACAAACTACCATTGGATCTCAAGGTGACCTGGAATTAACCTTCTATAATATAAATATAATTAAAACTTTACCCGTTAAACGTTCAACGTAGATAAACCGTTAACGTAGATAAATATTTATATGTTTTTAAATTATTTTACTAAGTTAATTATTTTTATTAAACTATTAAATAATGAAATAAAAATTAGAGGTGTTTCTCGAAAATCCGATTTATTATTAAAAAAAAACGAACGAAAATATTATTTTCATCAATAATGGAAATAATTTCGTTTCGTAATAGGATCCATATTACGTGTTTTAATTTATAATATTATTGACTTTTATGTTCTATAATATCTTTAATAATTAAAATATTAGTTAATTTAATTTGGCATTGTTAAGGTGTAAAGCAAAGTAAAGTAAAATTATTTAAAGATCCATCAATTTCTCTGGTATCTTAAATCTATTAGTTTTTCAATCTTACATACAAAAAATAATATTATTTTCATTGTTGTTGTTGGATGAAGATATATTGGTTAACGAATATAATAATAAAAAGCGAGATTGTACAAATAAATCTAAAAATCTTAGCACAACCAAATACTGAAAAAAACTCAAAAGTCGAATCGCTAAAATATATTATTATATGAATGTAGATGAGGCAAGAGTCGTGTATTTGGTCAAAAGAGGATGGCGATCCATCCTCAGTGGCGTGGTGGTAAGTGAGTAAGTTAGTTAACCTTTCCCCTACGATGCTTAAACAAAAACGAATATAATAATAAATAGCGAGATTGTACAAATAAATCTAAAAATCTTAGCACAACCAAATACTGAAAAAAACTCAAAAGTCGAATCGCTAAAATATATTATTATATTTATGTAGATGAGGCAAGAGTCGTGTATTTGGTCAAAAGAGGATGGCGATCCATCCTCAGTGGCGTGGTGGTAAGTGAGTAAGTTAGTTAACCTTTCCCCTACGATGCTTAAACAAAAACGCGTGTATATGCACACTCTTGCATCTTTTGAGTCGGATAAATATGAATATTTTATATTTATATCTATTGATCATTTAATGTAATAGTTGATATGTATGTTAGTGAATATATTAACAACTATTGTGTTAAAAGTTAAAGTGCTAAAAATGAGAAAAAACCTTGGTCATTTTGAACGACAGCATAGAGATATGTATTACCCAGCCAGTGTGCGCCCCGCTACCCGCTACTATTGACTGCAAATCGGAAATCCGGCACTGCTGGACCTGCGCACTGAGCACTGCGCACCGCACTCAGTGCTATGCACATCTTGCATCATTACCCACAAACAATTCATTCACGAATTGACTTTGTTTTTGTTGCGTCTGGTAAATATTTACAGAATGTAATTATTTTATCCAATACATTATAGAGGAGTACTTAAGATTTCTGAGATTCACACGACACTCGAAATGCTCGAGTTTGGCCGGCTCCAACAAATAGAAAAAATGGCTTATTTGTTAGTTACGGTTATTTTAAGTAGGAGGATTCAATTGCACAGTATCGAAGAGTTCAGAAAGAAAACTTTCATTTATTAAAAACTGACATTCTTTTTTTTCCATTTTTATTAAGAAATGAAATAACTAAAAAAATTCAATCGAAATTCTTGTATTACCTCGGCAGACGCTGCGAAGTCATTCCCGGAGAGTATTTGTTCAAATCTAGTCTGGAGAACAGTGCCGCGCTCCCGAGGGAGAGCTATTCCGCGATATTCCCATTCGAGCTTGCAAAAAAACGATCTTGAAGAATTCCCTGCAAGAATATCGCTTATTACCTCACATATTGCCCGGGGATGGATGTGTCCAGGGCGCAGTCTTTCAATACTTGTCTGAAATTCGGATATTTTTACGCTCTTTTGTGTAAAGCGATCATTTAAGCCAGCTATTACAGGTTATTAACCCTATAAAGATTTCCAAAGTTTAGAATAAATTTCAAAGTCAAAGGTTATAGAAGTTGGCAAAACTTTCGTTATAAACAAAATCAATGTCCTTTAAAAGTGTAATGTGTCTCGAATGTCTACATCCACTGATTTTACCTAGCGCCATCGATCTCTTGACATCGCCATTGTGGTCCAGTCTACGGGGCCTTTCTCTTGTAGGCCGGACATCACATTGTAGTCCAGTCTACGGGGCCTTCCTCTTGTAGGTCGAACATCACATTGTGGTCCAGTCTACGGGGCCTTCCTCCTGTAGGTCCGACATGACATTGTCCGTCCATGTACATTTCGGTATTTTCCTGTTTCGATCCTGCTTGTTTTTGCGTGGTACATCTACTTTCGCTTGATTTCCTGCCCATTGCAAGTTCCATGTTTTCACTTTCGTGATATATAAGACTTTAAAAAGTACTCGGCTTTAAACAACTCTACTGTACGTACAAAACATCACGTAGTGTACTGCACATACTACAAAATATCTTATTTTCTAAGATCTGCTACCTGGTTTCCTGCGCCGATCTAAGCGACCAACAAGCTCTAAACCTATGTACAATAATCAGCTGTATTCTGTTAATCACTAGATTTTTCTCAGAATGTTCTCAGATTTTCACGGTCGTTCAGAATATTCTGGTTTGTATTATCTGGCCGTGTTTTTACGACCTTTCTGGTGACATTTCGGATGCACACCATTGCATATTGACCACACAATAGACCTGATGATGGGCCCTGTAATGGAATCTGGAAGGTCCGCTAGAAATTTCGTAAAAACACTGCATAATAACCCCAGAAAATATAGAACAGGAAAATAGATTTTGTGACAATAATAGCCTCTGCAACAAAAATTCCGATAAGGCGTAGTAACAAGTGTTTCCTAATTTTATCTTGCAATTTATTTGTTGAATAACATTGTTATATAGTTTTTTGAACATAAATCTAAGCTATTCTTCTGTTTCAGTAACTCTGTTTTAGTTTTTAATGTTAGTCGCATTTCTCTACCTACTGTCATGAGATAATCCATGTGAATTTTGATAAGTCAGTGGTATTCTATAAATAAAGCACGCATCTTCTGCCTATGCCAATGAAACGTCTACACTATCATTAGTCCCTGTTTGCTATTTCCCGATCACAAACTCCAAAATTAGATTAAAGACCAGAGGTGAAAATGGATCTCCTTGTTTAAGGCCATCACTAATTTGGGAGGGGTCTGATATTTCACGAACCTTATTCTTTCGTTTGTCACATTATTACAGAATTTTATGAGCGGAGCAATTTTTTTGAAGACACTACTTCAACTATTACTTATATATTTTTGACTCTTAATTGAATTACAATTTTGTTGCAATTCAATTCATTTCAGTTGTTACAATTCATATCTTATTTTTTAATGAAAAGACATTGTTAATTAAAATAAGTAATATAAGTCGCATAGAGACAATGATATTTATATGAGAAACGTATGAAAGTGTTTTATAGGGTGTCTCAGGGCTTATGACCTGTATGAGCTGGCTTAAGTAAGCACTTTACACAATGCAACGTCAACTAGTTTCACCGTAATAACATCCATACATTATCAAAATTTTGAAAGCTGCATATTAGTTTCTTTCATATATTCTAATGGACTATGCTATAAGACATATCTATGGTCCTTCCCATTATATTGTGTATACATAGATTTCGCCAGTGTTTACAATGTCATGGGAAGAACCATAGATGTTTCTAGAATAGTCCACTCGAATACATGAAAAAAGATTTAGAATATATATACAACTTTCAAAAATTTGATAACGTTTGGGTGTTCTTACGGTGGAATTAGTGAACATTGCATTGTATAAAGTGATTACTTAAGCCAGATCGTATGCCTTGGGTTACTCTATAAAAGACTTTCATACACGTTTCCTTAAAAATTGCTTCGTCTCTTCGAGAATTCTGTAATTTATCTTCATTAATAATTATCTCCCTTTGGATAAAATCAATTAATTGTGTTCTCATAACATACACATAAAAATATAATTAAAGACGTATTGCGGTGATATATTTTTAATAAAATTTGTAGTTTACTTTGCTTTACTCAAATGAGTTAATGTGTTAACCAACGGCTTCTATAAAATCGATTGCTATGAAAGTACTTAGAGACGTTTAAATAATAAAGGTTTTTCAAAATTTTTGAAATGTTTAATGAAAAATGATTAGGTTTTGTATACAAAAATGAGTTTAGTTTTATAACATATAAACAATGCTAGTCTTAAATAAGTAAATATAATTAAAAAATAAGAAAAGTTATAAAAAGTAATGATAATTTCAACTAGAACTTACCACCGGTCCTAACCTTAAAACATTTCCAACGATTTCTGATATTTAGTCATTTTCTCATGGGGATTTTATCTCAGGTCTAAAAATTATTACTTTTTTATTCTTGTAACGAATTAATCACAGTAATTTGATATAATCATTCGTTTTTTGTCACCCCGATATAGAAAATGATCTAGAAACCGATATGTAAACTGTAATATGTACAAATTTAAGTTAAAAATTAGATGAAAATGAATAACGTATCATTATTTAACTTACAAAATTTGGTAATCATTAATTTTTTCAAAATAAAAATTTAATATATATAAGATTTAATATTCATTCAAAATAATGTGTGGATGAAACAGACTCACAGGGAAATAATATTACATTATGAATGGTCAAAAAAAAATTATAACAAAAATATATTTTACAAATAACCCACGTGCATAAACCAGTCCAAGGTGAGTGAAAAGATGGGTATTGGATGATGGGAGATGGGTTAAATAACTCTAAGGTTTTTCGGATTTATTTCTCGATAATAAGATGCCGGGTCCGCAAGAAGGTTGGATCCGTTTCCTTGGTGACATTCGCACCGTGGGGGTTATTCCTTCATATGTTGGAGAATTATGGACGCCTCATTTCTCAAATTTTGCCGAAACATCCAGAAGAAATGTCATTTCAGCATTCATTTATTTTATGACCTTCACAATTTTTTATGATTTTGACTAAAAAATATGTATTGCATTTGTTTCTTAAATTTTTTTCTTAAAGATGTCAATGAGATCTCCGAAAATTCCAGAGCACTGGACATATTTGGAGATAAAATTATTTAAACTCTAAATTATCATTTAAAAAACATGCTGAATACACAACAAAGAAAATTGCAAAGAAAGTATCATTTTTAGGAAGAATGAGACCAAAATTAACTAAAGAAACAGCGATAACAATATACCTATAAATCATTAACTGCTCCTCATTTTCAATATCGCCCCACTATTTACTACCAATGTAATGAAGGTGATATAAGAAAATTACAAATTCAACAGAATAGAGCAATGAGGATAATTCTACAGAGAAATAGATATTCCAAAATTAAAAAGATGCTCTGAAATTTAAATTGGATAATATAAAACAAGGATCAAAATTAAATACAATGATATTCATTCACAAAATATTAAACGACAAAATGCCAAAATATTTAAAAAATAAGATCAAATATAACACAGAGATACATAAACATAATACAATAAATGCAAACAAAATAAGTATTCCAAATAGAAAAAAGACAAACACACAAAACTATATTTATTACAAGGGAATAAATTAGTACAATAGCCTGCCAGAAGGTGTGAGGAAGCTAAACAGAATCAATATCTTTAAACAAGAATGTAAACGGCACATAACAATAGAAAATGTATGAAGAGAAATATTATTTAATAAGTGTACATATATATATAGGGAGATCCGTGGTTCGAATTCAGGTTCCAGCATTTAATTTTTCAGTTTTATTATTTGATATTTGTGTGATTCTCTTTATTTCATTTGTTTATTTCGTATATATATATATATGTTTTTTTTTTTAAATATTAGCTAATATTAAACAATGTATCATTAACTAAATAAAGGTATATAAATAAATAAAAATAAATGAACATTTGTTTACGCACAATATTGTTGGTCATATTTTTTAGACTTTTCACTTTTTATTGCAATTCTGATTCTGAAAACTTTTTTCTATATCTATGTATTAGAATTTGATTTAATACTTTATTAGTTATTATTAATTAATTAATATTTGAAAAATACTATACACTAAGAACTATAACACAAACTGCAAATAGCACTGGAAAAAAAAACTTAATGTATTATAATAATCATTAATTAAATTAACATCAGCTTAGAACAACATAATGTTTTTGAGTGAATAAAATGTCAATAAACATTTATAGTAAGTTGAATATTTCTTACGAAATATGTACATTGACATATATCATCCATTAAAAACCGGATTTAATAAAATGTAAAAACGACTCTTGGGCTAGCGCCACACTACGCCAATGTTATGTCACAGATTGCGTGAATCGCGGTTTGTCCGTCGATCATCCGCGCAGTGTGTTTGATGTAAAAGAAATGTAAAAACGGCGTCCGGCCGCAAGAGAAGTGTGATGAAGTGTGACGCTGGCCTTAATAAAGCAAAAAGATTACGGAAGAGCTGGCTCTTTTGCGTATCTTTAACGAAAACAGAATTTTTGATGCATCTAGTTTGCTTTCCATCTTCATTGAAATTTTTTATTTATTTATTTACTTAACCCTTACTTATTTAACTTCGGCAGTACCTGAATACTTATCTTCTTCGTGCACTTTCAGTGGCCAGCAAAAGTTTTAATTCAAAAGTAATGGTGGAATTTTAACGATGACAATGACACTGAAAAGAAGCCTTATACAGTTAAATTTCAGTTACTTGTCAATTACAATAATGGTTTAACTTCGCTACACTATTACACTATTTCAATGTATATATAAAAAAAATTACCTTGGTTTTGAGAACCGTCGGACACCATTTAAGATTTATGATGGGTACAATTAACCAATTTTCAAGACTACAAATATACTCCAGTGATCCAGTGACTAGTGACGCAGGGTGTGGGGTTTAAGGCGATCGTCTAGCAGAATGAGCAAATTTCATCATTTTTTCTCATATCTTCTCTTGCGTTGTTTATCACATTTTTGTATGGAAATATCTCATTTTTAAATTTTTTCATCAGGTTACATATATTTTAAATATAAATATCATATTAAAATGTCACAAACTAAATTATATAATTGATTATTAAATTACCAAACCTTCGATGTTTTAAAAACGAAGAAAATTACTCCACTTTGTAGGCCTTTTATGACTGAACGGCCTGTTGAGGTGTATTTTTTATTCAATAATATTACAAAATAAACAATTATATTCAATTTATTACAATTATAGCAAAATCTGTTAGTTTGTTTACTTGCAATTTATGTTTTAAAAAGTACTGTTTTTTAAAAATATTTTATTTTTTTGTGGGTTTTTTACAACTCTTTTTACATAATTGACAATTTTTTTACTTCAATAGTCAAAAGAATAGATATTATAATTTTATAATAAAAACAAAAAAAAAACAAAATCTTTGTCGATATTCCTGAATTTAGATATTTAATCAAGACGCAACGTATTTATGACACAAACGCAGTGCCTTGATTAAATAGCTAAAATCTGAAATCGAGAATAATTTTTTGATTTTTTTTGTATTAATTTTAAAATAATAATGTCTATTCCTATAATTTGTTATAGAAAAAAAGTTATAAACTATCTATAAAGGATTGAAAAAAAACACACCAAAAATAAAAATAATTTAAAAAACATTGTTTTTTAAAACATAAATTGCATGTACACATACTAACAGATTTTGCAATAATTGTGACAAATTTTAGATAAAAGTTTACTTTGTAATATTATTGAATAAAAAAGACACCTCAACAGGCCACAGTGATAAAATTTTCTTCATTTTTAAAACATCGAAGGTTTGTAATTTATTAATCAATTATATAATTTAGTTTGTGAAAATTTAACAAAATATTTGTATTTTAAATATATGAAATCTGATGAATAAATTTTAAAATGAGATATTTCCATACAAAAATGTGATAAAAAACGCAATTGAAGATATGAGAAAAAATGGTGAAATTTGCTCACTCTGCTAGACGATCGCCTTAACCATCGAGTAAAAGACGAGATAATGATTATTTTGTGATTTCACTTAAAATTCTCATTTTATTTGTTTTGACCAAATTGTAGATATAAGATTGTTATTTAGAGCATGAATTGTAGATATTGTTAGACCTAATAATAGATCGTACACGAAATTCGATTCAATACAAATTGAAATCTACAAAAAAAATCTAAAATTGGAATCTCGATTACTCCATAACTATTATTATTAGGTCATTGTTGCTTGAACATTTTTCATCATTAATTCATCTCTTCAGGGTCGATGCGAGCGATGTCATTCTTTTAATGTTTTTGAAACTTATGTATGGTAGAAAGTCTCGTTTTCATGTACAATGTGATGAATCCAAATATTAAAATTATGAGAAACATATGAATTGATATTTCCATCCATACACGGGTCACATTTTAAAATAAACAATTGACAATTTGTGAACGCGATATAAAAATAATTTTAACAATATTATATACAAGTTTTATATTTATATATGTTTTAAAAATTGTATTTAATTTAGAAAAAACAAACGAGAATAATTGCACACATTTTTCCAGATCTATAAGAAACATCTTCATTACTCAAATAGAGTTTGCGTCCAAATCAAATGGAGCCTTTGTTCACGAATTAATCTCTCGCTATTGTGATAAATGTCGCACATCGCAAGGCGTGGTACGGTACTGCGTATATCGTGTCGAAAGAGGAAATGGGTGAAATCACGTGACCAATTAATAATATCATTTATCAAGAACGCGCTCTGGATTTATCATCACCACGCCCGCCTACATACATCCGCCATCAATCTTGGATTCCAGAACCGCTGGACATACACAATGTAAGTGTTAGTGCGACAGCTATTAGTCTACCATGCAAACATATAAATCTTCGTATTCAAAGTGTTCATATTTTTTAAGGGGATAAGGAGGACACATTCTTATTTCTCAGTTTTTTGATGAGTACGTTTTATATATACCTTTGAATGTATAAAACGTATAATCAATATATATATATATATATAAAAAGAAACCCGTGTTTCCCTATCCGCCAAGTTTTCTCCACAACCAGATACTACCACCCCCTGGTGGTTATGGTAGTGGATAGTCCTTGGTGTCCTATTCAAAATGTGCGAGTTTGGTGGGGGTGGCTGTACGTGGGTGGGAGTGGGTGATGAAAATGTGCTTTCTAGCACATTGTTTTGTTATGGGAAGGCCGCAAATGCTTCAGATTGTTTCAAAATAGGTGCGCCGACTATGTCAGTGAGTCTAGAAGGTTCCGGAAAAACCTGCTCTTGAAAGTTCTAGAAGGAGAAGGTTCAAGAAAAGTCCCGAAAGTTCTATAAGGTTCTAAACTGAGTGGCGGAATGTGTCGGTGTGTCTAGAAGGTTCCTGTACATTCAATATATTTCTTGAAAGTTCTGGAAGGAGAATGCTCTATAAAATAAAAAACAAAAAACAAATTCTTGTTCTGTTCTATGACAATCCAAACAGTGTACTAAAAAACTACGCGTGCGAAGCCGCGCGGGCACAGCTAGTGTGTTATATATATTATTATAATAATATATTTGTATGTATCTTTATATAGAATATAGGTGTTTTGTTTTAGGTTTGCACTGATGATAACATTATTATTAGTTGAATAATGTACACAAGTATATCTACGGTCCATACGTACAAGTACTGTCGAATCTATGAAAATTCTATTTATTTTTACTATCTTAGTCAATCCAAATTACTGTATATTTTCGAATAATGTTAAAAAAAACTTTTTTTAAGATTGTCAGAAAAAATAGAGTAAATTGAACGGTGAAATGAGAATCTAATTTTTGCAGATTCGACAATAAACTTAGGGACTGTCGATCTTTAGACATATATACCTGCTCTAATATGAATAAATACAATCTAACATAATAATTTCTGTCTGTCCGTCCTTCCATCCTGTCTGTCTGTATTCTCGTAACTTTGTGTAACGACCGTAATTTCTTTTGAATTCACGGCTAAAAAAACATATTAAACGGCCGGAGATGGGACTTGAACCCCGGGCCAGCAAACCCGAAGGCGGCAACGATAGCGATGTTACTATAGCCGAGCCTGCATTACCCGTCAAAAATACAGTACATATACGATTTAACAAAGTCGCGAACCATTTCATATTCCGCCTGATCGCTAGAGTTTAGGATAATACCCTTAACTGCCGGCAGGGGAAATATAAAAAAATGCTCAAATATTTTGATAAAAGTCATTATTACTATTTAATGGGTGTCGGCTATATATAAGTAACATACAACTCTCGCCTCAACCACATTCATACATCTTCGCATGCAAGGTCGCCGATGGTTGAGGCTTCTAACGGGACCATCTTCCAGTATCTGGTTAATCTCATGGTCATGCCTCGTCTTTCGCGGTCGCCCTCTCTTTCCGGCGCCTTCCAAACTTGCATTATATATCTTTCTTACCATTCTTTACTCATTCATTTGCTCAATATGCCCAAACCATCTGAGTGATCCTTTTTTAATACTATTAATTATGCTAAGATCAGCTTTACATTCCTTCCTAATATATGCATTCTTTACTCAATCATAAATTGATTTACCACACATACGTCTAAGGGATCTCATCTCCACTGCATTCAGTCTACTTTCGTTTTTCTTCTGTCATTCCCTCATTAACATCATTGCCATCCCTTCATTCATTATTCACCCTCTAACCAGAGTGTACCTTCCATAATCTTCCTCTTTTAACTCTATCATAAGCCTTTTGCAGATCTAAAAATGCGCAGAAAAGTTTTTGGTTTTTCGCTAAAAAACTTTTCCGTCAACACACGTAGAGAGAAGATCTGATCCATGCATCCTCTTCCACCCACAAAAGCTCCTTGCACATCCCATATCTTTTCTTTCGTCACCGAGCTTACTCTTTCTATCAAAATTCTTCTATGCCGAGCTTAAAAGACTGATTGCCCTGTAGTTATCGCATTCCATTCTCGACTCTTTACCTTTGTCGAGAGGCATAATAACTGCTCTTCTCCAGTCTAAAAGGGTTTGGCTCTCCTTCAAACATTGATTAAAGAGTGTATGAGTACTTAAATACTTATTTTTTAGGAACCGGCATGTATGAGTAAAAGTACCGTTATCTTTGAGGAGTTACAGCTAGTATTGATTAAAATTGCACGACTCATTTTGAAAACCTTATTAAAAAAAAATTATCCCTCTTTAATTTAAGATCAATATTGCACTGTAAATCTTAGTAATATCTATTTTTCTTGCAGGGTAAAAATTTAATGCACACATATACGCACACAATTACGTTATTTTATATTTTTAACAATGTTATTTAAAATGAAATATGATACAAACACATTAGGTGTACGCGACGCGAGATCGCCGCGTACGTGGGGAAAATATTGGAATTAATGGACTGTATTTGGATCAAGGATAGGACGGTTCGTCACACCTTTTTTTTTCTCTTGGCGTCTTTTGTAGCGATGTCACTTCACCAAACAACTGTTTCACTCGGTTGGCCACCAACGTGCGTTACTCCCGAAGTCCAGCGGTGACGAGTGTTTATAAAATGCACAATTAAAACAGACGAAAATTGGCGCTTTTAACAACGAGACTTGTCGAATCGATAGGTATATTGAAACTAATTGAGGTTAGGATTTTTTTCGATAGGGACCAATCAGTGTTGCCACATAAGAAAAAAGAAACGATATTCTGTAGAATCGATTTCTGTGCCAACGTAACGTCACAAATATCGAACATTAGGGTTATTAAAATTTCTGTGCACGCAAGCGAATGTATGGGTTTTAATTTATAATATATTAACCTCCACATATGTAACCTCTCAGTTATCAGCCATTAGATCTTATTTTGTTTTCCGTAGCAAATGTTTTTTTAATAATTAGTTATTATTATCTTTCGTTGTACTCTTGGCAGAGCAGTAGCTATGTTAATGATACCACAGTCAAAACAATCCGGTACCGTCTGTCACGATTTGAAGCATTCCTGACAGCATATTGATTGCAGACTTCACTTGTTTTTTATATTATTTAATGATTTTGAAAAAACGTATCATTCACAAAAATTTTATTCCACATTTAAAATACGAAATCTTTTGAGGGGAATAAAAGCAAAGGCAGTAATATCAGAAATAAATGTTTTTGATATTATATAAGAAACTAGATATTATTACCCGGGGGAATGTTTCCTCTGTTACCTGCCGGGTCCTAAAGAATAAGTATGCAAAATTTGAGTCAGATCGGACAAACGGTGTAGATTTGTATAGAGAACAGACAGACAGACAAACATTGAATTTTATAGGTACAGATAGCGTGTGTTGCTTTTACGTCCAACAGGTGGCGCTGTTTTACAAAAAAAAGCATTTTTTTGGTATCGTTATAAATATATTAACAACTAACAGAAGATAACGCATATACAAAAGCCCTGTATTGTATGAGATTGTATCTTAATATAATTTGGAAACAAAATATTTAATAGAAGTAGGTTTTCTTATGGATTTACTGGTCATCATCGAAGAAATATTTCGTAAAATTATACTTTAACGGGAAAATTTATTCAGAAACGGCTTTTCTGTGAAATAAAAGAATGTTAATTTTCAAGTGAGCCTTAAAAAAAGATGGATATTCTGTCGAAATTAACCACATAAACTGATCACTTCTGAATTTTAAGAATAAAGTTTTAACAACCGGCGAGCTTGCATGCGAAGATGTATGAATGTGAATGAAGCGAGAGTTGTATGTCGGGACAGAAGAGTGTAGTGTTATATCCTCTCTGTCTACCCCCACGGGAAAATGGCGTGATGGTAAGTAAGTAAGTGAGCAAGTAAGCACTTAATATAAATAAACATCTGCCACAATTAATATTGGTGGGAGACAAAATATTTAAAATTCTTTTTTATTTAGACATTTTTCTTTTTGTGCCTCTGAATATCTGAATACATTCCGAATTTGAGAACCGAAAAGTGCATTTAATATATTAACAATTATAAAGCCAACTACTGACTGTGTTTCTACAATGAATCCGTTTTATTTTAGAATCGTGGAAGTAGGTAGGTATATTGATTTTTATTTAATATTGTAATTAAAAGTTTTCATGAATCTCGCAATAATGTCGTTTAAAACGATAAGCAGATGTAAAAAAGTAACCCATAAAAACCAAGTTTTTATAATACTCCCTTTCTCATTTAGGTACTAGTTAAAACTTTTTTTTTCGCTTACGTGTAGTCAGAGGCGCAAAAAAATAGACATTTTCAAAAATATTTTTTGAACGGTTGTTTAATGTTTTGATTCAATTCATGATACCAACGTTTTACACTATATTTTAAGTAACTATACCGAAAATTTCAAATAAAATTATTAATACTGGACTACCATAGAATCTCGTTTCTTGACCCCTGTTTTGCAAGTAGTGCCTCGCGGTGTCCATCAGTGCGTCTTAGTGGTTTATCTAAATTTAATGAAACAAAAATAAATTAGTAGTTCAATAGTTAATCTTGTGCTTAATCGAAGTTTTTTTTTTCAAATTTAGCAAAATGGCGGTCTTTGAAAGCTTAATTATAAATATTGAGGGAAAAAATCACTCATTTATTATTTATAAAAAAAAATGTATAAGTCAAAAAAAAATCCTTCGATTAAGCACAAGTTTTTAATGCCTAAAATATGATGTTTAAATTTTATTTTCGTTTTTGAAAATGTTATTTTGAGAAAAACGCGTTTAAAGTTTTATGCATAAATAATTAATACAAATACAATTTAAAAAATTACTTACGTAGACTCGTCTATTTCTGGTACATATAATTCATCTTTTGCCGATGAGTAAGCCTCCAAGATGCCGATTTTTATTTATCTACGTCTCATTTTGCCTTCTCGAGTGACCTGATTTGCACGTTGGTCAACAATCTTTATGCGCTTTATATCGAGTTTTTCAGCATACCGGTGTGCATTAGGTCCATAATGTAATCCTATGCATTGGCAATCATTAATATTCCTTGCATACCTTCATGACGTCTCATTATAAATTTTGATAAAAATGATTATAATACACGCACAACTACCTATCTACTGCTGGGTTTCACTGCCACTGAAGTACTAACACTAAATCAAATTTCAGTTAGACTAAAGGGTCTTATGTCTAAAAATAGAAGTATAAAAGAAATTTCGTACATTATTCTTAAAATTAAACAGGTAAAAACCGCGTTCCGCAGCAGTCGCGCCGTTTGTCAGCCCGGCCGGCTCTCGTACCGTCCGCGTATCACTACGGGCGGCAGCGGAGGGCCCTACCGTTATCGTTGGATATCTTTAAAACTAATAACCGGATCGAGTTGATATTTTCACACAATATTTTTGAAACATTTTGCTTTAAGAAAATACCAAAAAAAAATCGATTTTTTTTTAAATTCTGACTACACGTAATCCCTTAACCTACGCGTTGGGCTTCGGTCGGGCGACGCTACGAAAGGGAGTAATAAAAAATTTCCAAAAATCCAAAATTATACTATAATCAGGTTTCTCGTCTACCAGGCGCGTTGGAATATTTTTATACAACTTAATAAGTTGTATGAAAAAACCATTAAAAATTTGAAAAATCCAAAAATTTATTAATTTTTTTAACGAAAATTTAATAGATCTTCTTGATCGTCGCCAGTATTCTGCTTGTAAAGTTTCAGCTCGTTTGGATCACGGAAAAAGGGTTTAAAATGGATCCAAAGTTTTTTCGTCAGACAAGAAGACGCCACGAGTTAATATTAGGTCCTTACATATGAAATTGACGTTTAGTATGGGAGGAACATAAAGTCGATTTTTTTTTATTATAATATATTTATTTAATCAAAGTATGTACCATTGCTATCTATGCACTTCTGCCATCTCATAGGTAGTTCATCGATCCCTTTACTAAAAAAACCATTCGGAAGGGAATCAATAAAATCTTTGAAGGCGGTTTGGACTGCCCCATCGGAGTTGAATTTTTTCCTTTGCAAGAAGTTATCCAAATTTCGAAAAAAATGGTAATCTGTTGGGGCAAGGTCCGGAGAGTACGGTGGATGTCTTAGACATTCCAATTGAAGCTCCTCTAATTTGGTAGCCGTCTGTTGTGCAGTGTGTGGTCTAGCGTTGTCATGAAGCAGCAGTGGCCTAGAGCGATTAACCAGCCTCGGTTGTTTAGCAGCTAGCTTTTCCATCATGGTTTGCAGTTGCTGACAATAGACATCTGCCGTAATCGTCTGGCCAGATTTAAGAAAGCTGTAGTGAACGACACCAGCACTAGTCCACCAAACGCACAAGTAACTCGCGTTTGTTGATTTGCTTCACTCAATTCGTGAGGTACCCACCTTTCAAGCTTTTTCACCTTACCAATTTGCTTCAAGTGGATTAAAACAGTTTTATCACTAACACCGCAGCCTGCAGCTAACTCGGATGTGGTTTGCGATGGATCCGCTTCCACAATAGCCTTCAATTCTTCATTATCAACTTTGGTCTCCGGCCGTCCACGGGCTTGTTCTGCAGGTCGAAATTTCCAGAACGAAAACGTTGGAACCAAAAACGCACTGTGTTTTCTTTTGCGGCACCGTCGCCATACACATCATTAATCCTTCGAGCCGTTTCTGCAGCACTGGTGCCACGGTGGAACTCGTACTCGTAAATAACGCGATATTTCAAGTTTTTCATTTTGTAAACTGAGTCTCGCAAAGAAAAAAACAATTGAGGAAAAAACAAATGAATTATAATTTTCAAAACACAAATATATGAGTAAATAGCTGTAAAAATTTGGATTTGGAATTCCTAACCAAAGAGAAGATATTTGAGATCAAATTTGCCAGTACGGTAAAACGTCAATTTCATATGTAAGGACCTAATATAAAGGGAGTAAAAAGATGGAAATTCACCGAGTGTAATCAAAAAATTTGAATTCGGAAAATGTTAGGTACCTACCTATATCATAATATTTTTTATCAATATTGAAAACGTAGGTACCAGCGCCTTTTTTCAAATAATTTGTGCGAATTCAAATGGAAAATTTTGTCAAAATTTCAAAGCAATAGATTAAAGATTTTGGTCAATCAAACATTAACATTTTTATTTATATAAATAAATTGTAGGTATATAAAAACAAAGTAAGTTTACACATACATTTTTGTATTTGAATGCAACGTTGTGCCAAAATTTTAACACAATCGGTGAAGAACTTTCAGAGATTAGCGATTTTGTACAAACGAACACTTACATTTTTATTTATATGGATAGATATAGCCCTTCTCTTCCAAAATCATGTTTCCAAATCAATATTTAAAGCAAAAACGACAATATCATATTTAACCAATCCACCCTCAAGGATGTGTCACGTGACGAAATGACTTCTTAATACTTATGCGAGAATTGATGTTGATTTGAGACTGAAAAATGATAGAAAAGACAGCAATATCCAATATGTAAATAGCAAAAGCAGCAATATCTACTAGTTGGTAGAAAACACAGCAACATATATATTTAAAATATAAATATTTAATAATACACATATATAAAGGAAACCAGAGGAGATGGGTAGATGGTAGAGGTGGAGCATGACACGGTGGAGAGCACGGGAGATGATCTACACTTTGACAGTTCTGAACCCCCTTCACTGGAAGAAGTGAAGCAGCCAATAAGACAGCTGAAAAACAACAAATCCCCCGGGTCAGACGAGCTGGTGGCTGAATTATTTAAAGTAGCAGGTGGAGAGTTTGTCCAGTACCTGCACAACCTAATTCGAAAAGTATGGACAGAAGAAGAGATGCCCGAAGAGTGGAGATTAGAAATTGTGTGTCCACTACACAAGAAATGCGACCAATTCGAGTGCTGTAATTATAGGGGAATAACGTTGTTAAATACCGGCTGTAAAATAATGTCCAACATCCTATACAAAAGATCGCTCCCAATGTCTGAGGAAATCATTGGCAACTACTAATGCGGCTTCAGGCCAAGCAAATCATGCATTGATCAAATTTTCTCCTAGAGACAGATCTAAGAAAAAACTTTAGAATACAATGTCGAAACTTATCACCTCTTTGTAGACTTCAAGGCCGCGTATGATAGCATAAATAGGAATGCATTGTACAATGTAATGAGTGAGTTTGGAATACCGCATAAGCTGATCAATCTGGTGAAACTAACATTGTCCTCAGTAACGTATAGAGTCAGGGTTGGCAGTGATCTGTCCGAGCCCTTTGAAACGCTCCACGGGGTGAGACAAGGAGATGGATTGGCCTGCCTCTTATTCAACATAGCCTTAGAAAAAGTTATTCGTGACTCAGGAATTGAGATAAGGGCAATGATATTTGACAACTCTGTGCAACTATTAGCTTACGCTGATGATATCGGCATAATTGCGAAAACTCCCGATGCTTTATGTAATGTCTTCCTAAATCTTGAAAGTTCTGCCAAAAACATGGGTCTCATAGTAAACCAGCAGAAGACCAAATACATGGCCGTAGGATACACCCAACAAATCCCAACTCTCTCGTGTGGAAGTCAAAATTTTGAAACGGTACCAAGATTTACATACCTAGGATCCCTGATAACAAGCAACAATAATATTACAGAGGAGATCCAGAAGCGCATAGTGAGCGCGAATCGCTGTTTTTTCCGCCTACAAAAGCAGATAAAATCCAGACTGCTATCCAGAAACACCAAGATGTACAAAACGCTTATTAGGCCATTGCTCACGTACGCAGCTGAGACGTGGGTACTAACTAAGAGGAATGAGCGAGCACTGGACGTTTTTGAAAGGAAAATTTTGAGGCGTATTTTCGGACCGATTCTAGAAAATGGACTTTGGCGCAGACGTTACAACAATGAGCTCTATACTCTATTTAAGGAGCCAAACGTTACAAAGTTTATAAAACTGGGAAGACTTCGGTGGCTGGGTCATGTGGAGAGAATGTTCGAGCACCAAGCACCAAAGTCCCTGCTGAACTCAAGGCCAATAGGGCGAAGGAGCTTAGGAAAGCCGAAACTAAGATAGAGTGACAACTTCCTCAAAGATATCTCTGCCTTAGAGCTTCGAAACTGGAGAGATCTGGCACTAGACCGAGATGAGTGGAGGAAAATTATTGAGGAGGCCAAGACCCACCAAGGATTGTAGTGCCAAGAATGACGATGATGATGATGTAAAGGAAAACTGAGGTGGAAATTGTTTTTAAAAACGAATTTTCAATATGATGTAGGTTTCATAGATTCTATAGAAACTTCCTTGAGCGGTGAGAAGTTTTTTGGATTTATCGCAGAAATACCTAAATGGAATATTGCCGTCTTTGCTTTTATACCCCTCTTGAATTCGGAACCGGTAGGGCAAAGAAGCTTAGGAAGGCCAAAAGGTGTAGCGACAACTGGAGAGAGCTGTCGCAAAATCGAAATGAGTAGAAGAAAACTCCTGAGGAGGCCAAAACCCGCCGAGCGTTGTATAGACAAAAGTGATGATGATGATGACAGATCGCGAATAGGATAAAATATTTATCAAAAAACTACGAGTATTTCAAAATGTCCTTAGGTTTTCACGGCTATTTGTCGCAGAATCTTCTGTGTATAGTTTTCTGGGATATTCTACCGGGATATTCTGACCTCTTTGGCCAACGTTTCGGATACCATTTCGGAGTTCAACAGGGGTCCATTCAGGGCTGATGTCAGCCCTGAATATGAACCCTGCAATGGGATCTGAAGGCAGAGAGGTCACATATACACGGCATAATATCCCAGAAAACTATATACAGAAGATACGAGTATTTCATCTTTTTAGTTGTATTCTTATTAGGTTAAAGATAAAAAAAAATGCACATCAATAGTTTATAAATGTTCCCAATATTATGTGCATTTATGAAGAAGCGCGTAATGAATGATACACGCCTTTTTCTTGAAAGCCTAAGAAATATGCTTATCCCGCCACGGCGTTCCGACGCCTCGTGTAGCCGATGCCTCGTGTAGCCGACGCCTCGTGTAGCCGACGCGCCGGAAGTGGGTACCTACCGTGGTGAAGTGTGTGCCAAATGAGATTTCCTTCAGAAAAATCCTACTTCATTTATCACGCTGAAATAATGAGGTTTCGGATATAATAAATGGGCCCCGACGCATTGGTATGTATGAGCTCTGATACGTTGTTTTCTCGGGTATTTAAACATCCCGGGAATTATTATTCACATGGTATTCGTAAATCAATCTCACATATCGTGTTTTTATTCTTTATCAAAATATGTTGCAGAGTATTTATTTTACAGGATGTTAGGATTGCACTAGTCTGGCAATTGTTCAGTTCAGATACGAGTTTATTTCCATCCGGCCTCTTTACTATCGAGTGATCTTGTTTTATCTGGGACCTAAATAACTCGACGATATCCACAAGTAACGGAAATTAAATTACCCAACAGTTTCATCACGTTCCACAGTTTTTTAGCTGTAAATGTAATCAAATATGTTGTTTTTATAGGAGACACTCATTTTTATAGGCTAAGTGTTATTAAGTTATTCAAACGGATATTTTAAGTCGAATTTTAAATTGTTAAAGCTTACCCAAATTATTTTTCAAAATATTATACCAATTTATTTCAATGGAAAACAGGAGTTCGCGTCGTTAAGTGGTTAATACAAAGTTGTTTAATCAATTAAAATTAATAATTATGTCCAACCACAAAGTTAACGCTATAAACATCAAAAATATTTTTAAAAAACACTACCTAGTTAAGAATAGCTTACGTATATGTAATTTCAGGATGAAGATTTTACAATATATTCAATTCCACTTTAATTCATGTCCAAATATTAATTGATTGAAAAATTTCTTTCTAAGATTTAATTTGCATTTTAATTTAGTTTTTAACTTCCTTTTCAATTGTTCGGAGGGCTTCTTTTGTGCTCATATTTTTTTTTAATCTACATGTAGTTTCATTTTCTTATATTTAGTTTATCAATTTTCTGCAATGTAATGATTATTGGAATCTACTGTTTGATTTTTGCCTGTATTATAAATTGATAATTCCAAAACTTATGTGGAATTGTTGTATTTTTCTATGTACTTAATAATTTTGCACAGTATTATCCATACATTTACATGTTGTATTAACCAAAAAATTATTTCTCTTAACTTTATTTTTTCTGTGAAATCATTTTTTTTAATCTATCTTTTGAAGGCTGTTACAAAGGCTGTCAAAATAAAAATAAAATAAAATATCGTGAAGTACTTGTAATACATATTTTACTTATGAACTGAAAGATATTTTTCATTTCAATTCGTTAGTATACTTGAAACGTACAACCACGCCATTTTATAGCGGCGTTAGAACTAATGGTAGCCTCGTATCAATGGTCGGTGAGGATGCTGGATACTGGTTGCTAACTGCAAATAGAAGTGCATTTAGGAAATTGCAAACAGATACGAGGCGGAAAAAAACATGGCAATTAGTAAATTGCACATATCTCAAGAGCCTTATCACTTCCGCAATGATTTCAACAACTATATGGATGTTGAATGAATATGTTTTCTTATTTGAATATATTTAATTACTTTTGAACAATTTTGCTACGACTATTGAAATTCTCTTTGGCTAGAAAAATCTTTAAAACAAGTTAAAAATAAGAAAAATTGGAAGACTTTATGGATTATTTTTAAACATGGTCAAATTTGGGCTGCTACCAAATTTATTTTAATAATTGAACTTGAAATTCACTTTAAAACTTGAATTATTAATATTTTACTCGTGGTATACATTATTGGAATATAATAATTAGATTCATGGTAGGTATGGATAAAAATTAGAATGGTGAAAATGACGGTAGACCAATTATAGAAATACTCGGCAAAAAATAAAATATTAAAGTGAAAGAAAAACAGAAAAAAACAATAACAATAATACCAAATAGAAAGAGTAATTAATAAAACACAGTGGTGTAAGAAAAAAACGAAAAGTTGTGGAAAAGATAAACCAGAGATAGATTATGTATAAGGAGTATATGTTTTTTATTTTTTAAATATTGTCACAAATATAAAAATACCAAGTAATCCAGAAAGGACAAGAGCAAAACATTATGTAGAAAAAATAAAGAGGAGTCAGAGGAGGAAGTGGAATGATATGGCTGTGAATGTGGTTGAGCGTAGTGTGTGTGTATGTGGTGAGGATAGGGGCTATGTGCAAAGAGTGATGAGAGTTAGGCTGAGGTAGGCATATGTCAGTCCGGTGAAGACATAGAAACAAGGGACATTGGCGGTTCCACGAATTTTAAGAGCTGAGATGTTAGTATTAAATGAATATATCGATGTCGTGGTCATTGTAGGCATGCTACCTGTTTTCTGGATGAACGAGTTCTGTGTATATTCTTGTCCGAATTGTCGTACGTGCTACTCGGCATTTTCATGTTTCCTTTATTTATATATATTTTTATGTTTGTGTTTATACATGAAATATTTTAGGGCTCAAGTTAATATATTCGATTTAGGTAACTCATGCTCTTATTCATATATATCATTAACTTGTCTCTATTATATTTCCGAATAAATAAATAAATAAAAAAACCCAAACAAACCAAGCTTTTTCATTACGTGGTAATGGGTAATTTACTATCATTATTAATAATTAATATCAATACTATAGAAGCCCGGGTATGTATGTCTGTCTTGTGACGCTGTACCTGAAGAATTATAATGAGAAGAATCTTAAGTTGTAACTTGTCGACAAATATTTGGGCCCAGATGCAGACTTAAAATTCTTGAAGTTAAATCTCCAAATCACAAATTTGCATCCATTGGAAAACATTAAAAAAAATACTTTTTCTTTCTTGTTTTTTCATTTTATCTGTCTATTCCGGGCTTTTAAATTTATTAAATCTTTCATCGAACTGATCAAGTAGGTAAGGCTTTTTTTAACAAGTTTACAATGTGCTGGAAGGCTGCGTGGGCTCCATTTCATTTTGCCTTCTCGAAATGCTTTTTTACTCGAGGAAAATGCTTTAAAGTTTTAGTTGAACAATGTAAGCGCTGTAGGCTGTTCACTGTTGGTGACGATGACCGTCCGTAAAAAAATGATCGTCTCCCAAAATGTCTTGGCGTGTCACCTCTGACCCGCGTGCCATAGGTCACTGCTACACAACAAAGGAAGACCGACTTCAGAGATATTCAAAATACACCACTGAGAGAAGGATTGAAAAATTGATAATGTTACATTGTAGATACTCGCTACAAATTTTATTATTATTTATTTCAGCTGACAGCTAAGGCTCCGATAAAAACGCTATCTAGAGTAGGGTAGCGTCTTGATAACGTTAGTGATAGACCTTAATAAATATAGAATTAAGCATTTTTGCTTCTTATACCTTATTACTATATTTTTGTTATTTGAGCCGTGTTGTAGATATTTTACATTTTTTGTAGGTACCTCATTTTATACCCTCATTGTTTGTACCCTCTGGTAGCGTTAGTAACGGACATTGTGACGGAGAGGATTGTATATTTTTATCAATGATTACTACTAATGATACAATATGCGATATAGGTAGTAATGGATGCACTTATTAGTTTGAATTTTCATTAAATCGTATTTTATTAGAAAGCACGTAGTCAATGTTTTCATTTAATTTTTAAACCATACTAATTTTGAAAACGGTAAAATATCGGCTATTAGATATGAAGTTACGGGCAGACATTCGAAATTATTAATATTTCGGATTATATTTTCACGCTCCGCTAAAAAGTATAAATATATTTATAATATTTTTTGCAAAGCAAAAATAAGTTGATAAATCACACACAGCCACTGTAAACACAAAAGTTTTATTTGTAAGTTTGCCGAATAATTGTGGATACGTATCCTGTAAAGACTTTAAGAAAGTGTAATAATTTATCTGGGAGTTTTTCATCCCTTGGTTACAAGTCCAAGTTTTGACCCATATAAACATTCCCCTGCGGTCTAACTTGGCCAAAGTGTACAGGCGTGTGTGTGTCCTTCAAATTATGACCATTCATATTATAAACCTCCCTTACTTCCGGCGACCGCTAACTAACATTAGTACTTCGGTTTTCTATAAGATTCTCTAAAGCACCGGTAATTATCCACATTAATATCGCCTCCCTCGGGTCTTACTTGAAGTTGTATACCGCAAGCAAATATTTCATGGACCTCTTCCATTACTTTACTCTGCTGGTGAATTCAACATTTTGAAATAACTATTTATAACGTCCTACTATAGATCTGGGATGTATAGTAGGACGGGCTGTAAAGCGGCGTAGTGTGACCAATCGGAGGATGTATCAACAAGAACAAATATTAATTGTCGCGGGTTCGCATCGCGTGCCGTTAACATTATCATATCACAGCCTTATCATTCTTCATATGCTTTATCGCACACTTTATTTCTTCCATACTTTTTTAAAAATGTATTTATTTATTAAGAATCAAATTTTACATATATATATTTTGTAACTTGAATACAATTTTTGAAATCGCCACTCAAGTAGCCCTTGGGCACGTTCCTGAGTGTCGGTAGTTTTGTACTTATCTCGCTTACTTCATTATCGTCATTCATACTAATTTCTGTGAGTGTCTCGTCAGATTCCTCTGTTGCAGTTCCCTCGTTCTTCTACTTTTTCTGAAAATATTTCATTCATATATCATTTATTCCATCCTCACTCATTAACATTTCTCTATTCACTGACTTAATAGCTTTCATACCATTGCTTTCCGCCCCACATCAAGATATTTATGGTACTATAATCAGTAATATTGAATAAAATAAAATAAATTTAATAAAAATGTAGGTAATAAACAGATTATATGATGTATTTTTGGTCATCAGATCTTTTGTCTTTTATATCTGTATAAACACAAAAAACTACTTGCGTGTGCACGAGTATGTATATAGATACATGAATGGAATCAATATACAGTGTGACAAAAATGTGCTCTCTAGAACATTGTTTTATTATGGCCGCAAATGCTTCAGATCGTTTCAGAGTGGGCCCGCCGACTGTGTCGATTAGTCTAGCAAGTTCCGGAAAAAAACACATTTAGTACTATTATAAAGATTTAAAATCATTATTTTATACAATAGTTACAATATTTTAGAGCAATTTTCTTAATTTAAGTTACTCTGGTTCGGGTTTCCTACAGGGAAAAATTGAACTAGAAGCTCTCTAGATATGAAGATGCCACTTACCAGTTTGCAGGCGACTTTGGCGTTGTTTGGTCCGATTTCCGTTCTCTTCGTCCAGTTATTCCAAATCCGTTGACAGCACCACTTTAACACACCAAATGTTTAATTATATTTTATAGGTTTTATCCGCAGCGACCAAATTCAACCGCTCGTTCGAGATGTCGCAAAACAATCTGTCTCGTAGCAACCGTCATACACAGAGAACTCCGCGCTCGTATGTATTTCCTTTTATAAAATTCCCGACCAGAGACTAACAGATTTTTTTCTCGAACACAATAAAATACCTAAATTAATCAGTTTGATGTTTTTAACAGTTGAAGAATTTATGCATATTTACGTTTAATTAACCTTAAAGTCAACTCTCGCTTCAAGTAAAAAGGGACTTCTGTCCTGCTCGATTGACTTATTTCAAAAAAGTAATAAAATAAATTTGAATGTCACTCGCGACGTTAGTAACAATATGATATCACTCACTCGTGATGTTGTCGCTAAATCGTACGATCCGTCAGCGTGACGCCGCAACAAGACGGATGAATAACGACCTCCGTCACCAGGTACACACGTCGTTATCCGTTATCCGCTGAACGGCGCGGAGCTGTAACGGCGTTGCTGCATGTAACGACCCAACGCAATGCCACGAACGTGGATTCAGCGGTTTATTGAAACTATATAAAATGCACAGTGGAGAAAATATTTTACCAAATGACTAATATTTTTTCTAATTTACAAATATTCCAATCAATATGTTTTTTGTCCAATTATCCGATTACGTAATCATAACATTTAATATTATAATAATATATATTGAGACGGAACTTCTGTACGGGCGGTATTTGTATGGAAAGGTGCCACAATTTAGACAGAACGCGCTTCATTTCTCGTTTTCTGTTTGCCCCTGACGTAAAGCACCATCATTGAAACGCATTATACGCGAGGTCCTTATCCCGAGGCACGCTTCCCGCACTGTGGAGCCAGGTCTAGAAGAGACTTCTGCTTCGTTTAGTTAGCAGCCGCCCGACCGAAGTTCTACCTCCACCGTCGCTGCCGTCATAGAGCAAGAGACTTGGGCATGTGGGCTCGACTTGGTTAAGTGTAACGGACAGTGGCTATACAGAATATGATTGGGCTAGTTTAGATGGACTTTACAATGAACTGAAAGAGATTAAATTTAATAACATGATTTCTTGCACAAATTGTCACATAGTTAAATTACCTGGCTATCTAATTCCTACGGCGGACTAGCTATACCTAAGTTGTAATAGTGATTATTGATTTTAATTGGCCACTAATCCTGATCAAATGCTGGTAATAAAGCAATTATAAATACGAAAGCATGAACTGAGCTAAATAGAGATTTCTGTAGGGAATTTCTTGATGTGTGCGGCGCGAGACCGTCGTGCGTGGTGATGTTGTCTCACAGCCTCCGAGAGCGTTCGCGCGCTCCCGAGTCTCTGATGCCGCATCCTCCTCGTCCGTGGTACAGCTGATCTGCAAGCCCGTTCCTCATCCATCCAGCTCCAGAATATCGCTCTACTCGCAGTTGCTTTGGTCCATGCTCCGTGCAGTTATTCGTTAAATTTGCTCATGATATTAAATTACTGACTTCTACTTATTATTATTTCTATTGTCAGCGAACATGTGACTATTGTCCGATGCTATTAGATCATATAACATAGCTTTTACAGCTATTTCACGGTCTGGAATAATGGACTGGATTCCATTCAGATGCTGTAGGTTCATTATCTTTTAGTCAATTGACAATACGCGTGCAATTATCTTCAGATTCAATCGCGTATACTTTATTATATTGTAGTGGGTAATCCTCCACTTGTCACAGTAGTTTGTAAGATTATTATTGTAAGTAAATTTTTTACAAGGTTTTGTGCAGTGATTATAATAGAAGCAATACAAGTTATTATTTTAAAACAAAGACGATCTCTTGGGAACGTTAATGCGGATTCAGGTTCTTAAATCGTACTAAATTGTACATGATTCCCGGAATATTCGGCGGATGATAAATCATTAAATCATATTAGTTTACAAGGACTTCTTAGAATTAATATGATTACTCTAAATGATTTATTCTAGACGACGTTATGATGATTTCGAGGTTTTCTAAATTATAGAGTATACAAGGAGTTAGAGTTTTGAAGAGTTCGAGGATTTCGAAGAGTTCGAGGGTTTCGAGAGTCCTGAAAGAAAATAAATAACAATAATTGGATAATAATTAAAATATATATAGATATATATATATATATATATATATATATATATTAAACCTACCTACCTACCTTAAAAATATTTACAATTATTTTTTTTTTGTATGTGTATACCTCACCAAAAGAATTACTATTGTATATTTATTATTTATATATATAATATATAGATATATATATAATCTAATATATAATATATATATATATATATAATGTATATATATATATATATATATTTGCATTATAAAAGGGTTATTTATTCGGGAAGTTCCGCGGATTTGCAAAAAAAGTTATTTTATTTTCATGCTATATTTGGTTACACTGAGATAACCATTCTCAAGCTGGTCTCTTTGACAATTGTCAGAGAATTGTCTGAATTGTCAGAGACCAGCTTGAGAATGGTTATCCCAGTGTAACCGAAATATAGCACGAAAATAAAATGATTTTTTTTACGAATCCGCGAAGTTCCCGAAAAATAACTTTTTCATAATGCATATACCTCTTCGCGAAAACTTCTATTTAAACATAGCTCTAATGCTCGTAATTTTTTTATCTGTAATATTCATAAAACAATGCAAGACTTCCTCAGTGAAGAAATAGATAAATCTAACAATATTATTTAACATATTTTCTCTAGTATAAATGAATGTATCATAATTCTTGATAAAATAGCTACTTGACTATTAGTTTTACATTTAAATATCAGAAGTATAAACAAAATTTTCAATGAATTTCTAATTTAATCGACATGCAGATGTTTATAATGCTAACCGAAGTAGTTGTAAATGAGTACAATATTAATAATTATTGTATACCCAACTGTACTAAATTTATTTTTATCATACCTGATAAAAATAAATAGTGATATTGTTGCATTTA
>JADDOH010024210.1:140000-184315 GCA_016648135.1 Agrypnia vestita
ATATTAGTCAGTTTTGACCTTATATCTTTCTTCACAAAACTGCCTGTGGACGATGCTATGAGTCTTTTAGAAGAAGTCTATGAGGAAGACATGTGCGCACTTTTATGACACTGCCTAGCAAGTGGATACTTTTCATTTCAGGGTGAACTTTTACAACAAGTGGAAGGTGTAGCGATGGGGAACCCACTTTCCTCAGTAATTGCAAACTTCGTAATGGAGAAATTCGAAGAAACAGCTCTAGACACAGCAACTTTGATCCCCAAGATTTGGTGGAGATACGTTGATGACGTGTTTGCAATCTGGCCGAAGGGGAAAGAAAAACTACAGGACACCTCAACACGCTGCACAAGAAATTAAAATTTACCATGGAGATGGAAAAATAAAATATTCTGGATGTAGAAGTGAAAAGGAATACAGATGGTAGTATCGGACACAGAGTCTACAGAAAGCCGACCTATACGAACCGCTACTTGCATGCAGATTCTGCTTGCTTGCAGCGCAGAAGAGAGGTTAAATTAATACCATATTCTCAATGCGCATCACCTTCGAACATTACTTTAAAATTCATTCCACCCGCTAAATAGTCCCATACAGATGCGCCCCGTCTCAAGGTGTCAACTCACCCCCGGGCTGGCAGATTAAAGGGCTCAGCGGCGTCACGGGGGATGGATTGACGCGAGCGTTACGCCACTGTATCGGACCATCAATTTGTTGCGATCGTGATTGGTCGCCTCGGATTAGCCATGCGATATATTGGTGCAGGTTTTGCAATTATGTGAGCACGAAACGACTGTAATTACGTGGTACGCGAAGTGAATTTTGTAATAATATTGGCGTCTCTTATTTCAATCAAAAATTCATTCATAATACCTACCTACTATAATAATTTAGCGGGATTTTAATCTTTGTTCATATTTGACTGCTGGGTGTAATTGGGTATAAATATTTATACTGCATCAAAAAAATTTTATGTCTTGTTAATTGTTCGTATAATTTATTCTAGCCCTATGAATTTATAGATTGTATCGAGGCTTATTTGTATCCACATTTTATTTTTTTTAATTTCATTTCATTTGTATTTTTTAAAAAAATTAAAAACTAGTAAATTTTATTTTCCGATTCATCTAATTTCTTGTTGCTAGATATGTGTGCATACTTAAATCAAAACTCGATTTTATTGACTCATTCAGTTGTTCACAGTCATGTTTCTTTCAAGATTTACGTTTCAAATTTTTATAATAATTTGTTTTAGTATTTATGTAGTTTTTGTAAATTTATATATAAAAGTTACATTTTTAATTAGTTATAAAAATGTAACTATAAGTGTTATAATTGAGAATAACACCAGAATAGAAAAAATAAAAAAAGAAAAAGGTGTCCGTCAAGATGACACAATCTCGCCTAAACTCTTCGTTAGCTTTAGAAGATGTTCATTTTATTTTATTTGTTCCCCACGGAAACAATTAAATAGCAGGTGCGGTCCGCTGAGTTCGCTTCCGAAGCCCCGATGTACTAGCAGGCCGGGAGTGTAGAGCGCAGAAAATTCTCCAAGTCCAGAATCCGAGCCAAGTCGTCGCCTCAGGTGGTAAAAACAAGTCCAATAAATCCAAAATCGTAGCCAAGTCCAAATGCAGAAGTCAGTAGAAAATCCAGAGTCCAAATCCAAAGAAGAAAAGCAGGGGTCAAGCAGGGTGTGAAGTGAAACGCAGAATAAATGTTCCAGTAGGCGTACTCGGCAGAGGCTCCCAGCAGAAGTAGTGAGGCTCTCGCCCGCCCGGCGCAGTATTTATACAGTGCGGAAAGCTTCCCCCTGACTCGCGCCGCCGACCAATCAGCGCGCTCGATTCACCGGGCGCTCGGAGCGCAAAATGTCGGCCTCCCGTGCCGATTCGCGGATTAAAATTAAATATTTTAATCGATAGCAAATTAAACGCCACCCCCCCGGGGATTTTAACACATCATCTATACCAATCTATGTCTTGCCCATAGGATGATGTCGTTTACTGGAACCGCAAGAGTGAATTTACCTAGTTATTCAACAAAATATGCCGATTTACCGCGGCATTTTCAAGAATTAATTTACATTTAATTCGGTAAAAAATAGTAAACATGATTTTACGAGATTCTAAGTTATACCATTAGATAGATCTCAACCAAGCGCATCCTTTGGTGATATTTTCAAGTATGTCGGATAGACATTAATTGCGTAATAGGCAGACAAAGTGTGTCACCTCAAACAAAGCGCACTAGCTAACTTTCAGATAAGCAAAAACATATCACTCCCATAGATGTTCACATGAGGAACACAATAAAAAATGTTTCAGCTCGCTGAAATGTCCGTAACGTCCGTAATCAGAGTTCAAAAATATTCGCTTTGGCCCTCGACTCCAGCCGCACGGCGCCACTATGGCGCCGGGTTTTTTCCATTATTTTTTTTTATTTATTTATTTATTTTTTTTTTTTTTTTTTAATTTTCCATTATACAAGCGAGTTTATCAGGGCCCACGCGAGATATTTTACTCTCAATTTAAACATTTTTTATTTTAATTTCTACTCTACAATACCACACAAAGGACTCATTTGGCACATTTAAATACTTATGTATTTTTACTTCCTCGCCTCTTCGAGGCAGGACATTTACATAAATTCCATCAAAATAGCGGCCATTCTATGATAGTCCGCGGCGCTCCGCGCGATTTAAAAATGATTTTATTCCCATCGCGCGAGCTTTCCCTGTATATCAAGACCACGAAACATCAATTTTATTCAGTATTACATTTACAAATGTCTTATCTAATTCTTAAATATTTCATTAAATATTTCATTAAATATTTCATCAAACTTAAATATTTCATTTTCTTAAGTATTTCAAATATTTCAACACTTTACAAGATAAGACCAAAAATGTAATTTCTTCGTGGAATTTTTCCAACGCCCTCCGTCGGAGATGTCACATATCGCCGGCTCAGTGCCCGCGCCGACTATCCGCTTGGAGGCGAGGTGGGCCCATACAACGGACCTGAGCCCTCCGTAAGGGCCAACATTCTTGACTTCAGACGGGTCATCATCATCATCACATCGTCTTATTAGACGGGTCATCATCATCATCATCATCATCCCGTCGTCATAATTCTACCTGTCCGATACATTATTTTTTATTTTATTTTATTCGGTCATCCAACAGGGAGACATAATTGCTTGGTAAGACAAAATACAAAAAAAAATTAGCTAAATGTCTCCCACAATCAAAGGATAACACAAATAGGTAACACCATAGATAGGTCAATTTGACAACGTTTCATTCAACTTTAACATTTAAATTGATACGATTGAAATATTTAACACCGTAAATTGGGATAACAGAGGTGTGAAGATAGATGGCACTTACTTAAGCCACCTAAAATTTGCTGACGACATAGTCGTTGTAATTGAAAACATCAAAGAACTAAGTAAAATAATGATAGGAAGCTTTGAGCAATGTTGGTCTTTATATAAATATAAAGAAAATAAAAATGTCGAGTCCAGAAAACCAAATCATCACAATCAATAACACAAGAATTATTGTATTGTAGATGTTGTGGTTAAGTATTTGCTTGAAATGCCGTATCAAAGTAGGTCAAATGAATGGAAAATGGAAAAAGTGAAAGATACGTCTACGCAGAAAAAGCAGATAATCTATCGTCATTAAAATTAATTAATAATGCCTAGACGTAGAAATAAATATTGTATATCGGTAAAATATATATGACGTTTTATCCTCCCGTTTTCACACAAACAAAAACCAAAAAGATGATAATGTGAACTGAAAATTATTTGAACTATTGATAGCAATTTTTTTTTCTTCAAAAACGCATATTGTTTTTAAAAATAGAATGACCATAGCCAAAGTTTTATGGATAATGTGGTACACAACTACCAAGGCTAATTGTCATTTTATTAAATGAACAATTTCGTCCTGTCCTCTCTCAATTCACTTCGAATATCGTTAATCATCTCACTCGTGCCCCGTTGGTCATCTGCTGAGGTCTAAGGAATTGAATTAAACATGCCAAATAAAATTACGCGAGGGAGGGGCTTGGAGTCCTTTGGAAACTTTTGTCGTAATCAAATTAAGACATCCCCAATAAAGAGACGCACCCCTCTAGAAGAACGGACTACGCGCAAAATAAATATTGGAACAGTTGTCTGGCCTTTCTTTAAAAAGACTTATCAATAACATTACTTTATAAGCGGATAAAATGAAAACGTTCTTGCCTTTTTATAAAATGAATGATTTTATTTGTTGTATTCTTGTTTTTGTCTTTTCAACTGTCTGACCAGTTTTACTGCTTAGAGTGTGCGTTCAGGTAGTGAAATGGTAGATTTTCTGAGATAACTTTGCGTAATTTATTGGAAAAACTTTATTCTAAATATATTTCCTATGCATGTTGAATGAGCAACTTTTGATATTATATAGGTAATATTTTTGTCAAAAGCATTTATTTTCAAATTTCTCAATAAATGTGGAAGAGATTGTTTTATCCATAAGAAATAAATATTGAAAAGTACCTAAAGTATTTTCATCTTAAAGACATATACAGATTTTTTTGTGAAGTTTACAGAATAAAGTAATTTTTTTTTTAAAATTCACCTACATAGACAGAAACACAAAAAATCAATCTGTCAAAAATATAGCTGCAAACAAGACCGAACCCAGAAATTACATTAACTATAAGTAATTTAACAATTAATTAAATTTATTGCTAAAAATTATTGCTTATTTTTAACACCGATTAAGATTTTTAACTCACTTTCATCCTGGCTCTTGCCCCGAACAGTCGGGTTAACTCTTCCGGTTTTGGGCAGGATTCAAGATAGAAGGCCCTTGAGAATGAATAATGCTATCTATTCGAAACGTCGGGATTATAAAAGTACTTTTTTCTGTTCGGTCTCGGTTGCACGTATATTTTTGACAGATAGTTTTTTTGTTTCTTTCTATGTAGGTGAATTTTCAAAAGAAAAATTTTTTTTTCTGAAAACTTCACAAAAAAAATCTGTATATTTATGTCTTTAAGATGAAAATACTTTTAGGTATTTTTCAACATTTATTACTTATAGAAAAAACAATCTCTTCCACACAAATTTTCCATATACAATTGGCAATAATTATTGAAACTTCCAAGAAGAGTTTCTTCAGGTATAATACAATCCACAGAACGGCTAATATTTCAGTACACCCAACATAATCTAATCTAACCTCAAATTTTCAACGTGTTTGTTCAAAATTTAGAATATAACGTACTTATTATTAGAAGCATCTACAGAAATCGCGATGTATTCCAGAAGAGACGCTAGTGATATAGATAACTCTATGAGTATATAATATATATATATCTATAAATATAAATTATCATATATCATATCTATATCTTATAACAATAATTATATATCTCCTATACTTAATCTCTATATATATATCTCTCTATAGCTCTCTCTCATATCTAATCTATATATAACCTACTATTATATCTTACTCAGTCTTAGCCACTCTCTCCTCTACCTCTCTCTCTATCTCTATCTCTACTCTCTCTCCTCCTCTCTCTCTCTCTCTCTCTTCTCCTGTTTCTTTTATATTTTTCATATCTTTAAGGAAACGAGTCCCGTAATATTTAATAAGAAATAAATAAATGAAATTAAGAGAAATACACAAATATCAAATAATAAAACTGAAAAATTTAAGGCTGGAACCTGGACTCACGGACCTCTGTCTTACGCGGACAGCGTGTTACCAATTTCACTATCCCAGCTACTTAATAAGTCGCCAATATTTGATAGTTATATGGTTCTCTTTGAATTATTATTTCATTTATTTATATTACTCCATTTTTCTTCGGGAAGTAATCGACTGTTACAAAAATATCAAACGAAGCTTTGACGTCTTCCCGCTAGTCGATAATGGAATAATGGAAATATTCTATGCTAAACTGCAAATAAAGAATAAATGTTATTTATATTTTTCATTTATTTAAGGAAACGACTCCCATAATAATGAATAAGAAATAAATAAATTAAATTAAGAGAAATACTCAAATTTCAGTTTTATTATTTCATGGTTGTGTATTTCTCTTAATTTCATTTATTTATTTCTTACTATATACGATAGAGAAGGAATCTGGCTCCTAGCGCATTTAAGAGGTTTACTAAAAGTCGCACCAGAAGTCAGATATACAATACCTCCCTCACCGGCTAGTCAGCGAGGCATGAGATTCAGGGTTCGGATATCGTGGTCTTCTCAGGCCTAGTGGTGGGACACACTAGTGATGGGCAGTACAGAAATTAATCGCGATTTTTTTTTTATTATTAGCGCGTAATTATTTCATCACAATATATGGAACAAAAGTAGTTTCTGGAATAGCTCGCGTTCCCTGAGAAGACCTAGGCAGGCGTTTCGGCACGGTATTAGGTGCCATTTTCAAGGCTAAAAAGGCCTCAAAAAAAGACGAGCCTTACTTGTTCGCGGGTGATATGAAAGTTTCCCATCAATAATTTTTTTAGTCTTATTGGTGGGAAATTTATTCCTGACTTTGACCCTATTTTTGACCGTGACAGTAGACAAATCCTTCACGAATTTCCATAAAGTAATTATTTATCGAACTATCAAGCTTATGTGTGAAAATGGAACAGTCTGGAGACGTGAACTCATAGTGCTGACTAAAATTCGATTAGAACGCCTCAGTGCGGTTGCTTGCAACCACTATTTTTACAAAAAATGGGTCCCACTGTGGCCTTTCTCCCCTGAACCATTTTTTAAAATATTTTTCTTTAAATAAGTTATTTAATAAAGTAAGCTTTGTTCTTAAAGAAAAATATACAAACGTGCTACGCGGGAGCTGCCAGCCAAAATCAAACCTACATTGATTAAACACGAGAAGTCGTTCAGCCGTAGTTTCAGGCACGTGCCAGCTTTGGGCTGCTTCTAATTGATTCTGTTGCATCCATTATTTACGCAAGTATGTAACTGCAGACAACTACTAGTGTACTCTTTGACTGGCTGGAAAGGGACAGACTTATTCGTGTTTCAAATCATTATTATCTCAGATCAAAATCCGGTTCAAGTATTTAATCTGAATTTGATGAAGCAACGCAATTTTCGACTTAAAGCTTTCGTCATCTGTAAAACATTATATTTATTCATTGTAATTTATGATTTTCGTGTAATAAATTAAAACTCGCTGGACCCCACGCAATGACTATACTAAACTGCTGTTATTAATAACTGACACTTGAAAACGAAGATATATACTTTCTTTAGAGACCCATAAACAAGTGACAAGTGCCGAGAGAAATGATCAGGAACTGAACTGTTATATCGTAAAAATGTTTAGTCACAAAAGTATTATAATAATGAAAATAATTTGAAGATTTATAAGGACTCAATTATTTCCTCAATTCAAGATTAATGTTAAATCATTTGGCATATTTTTGTGAAACAGATTGGAGACATATAACAATTTAGTAGAAACAAGGGATAATTCAATTGAAATGTGACGATTGATTAAAAATGATTCACGTATTTTAAACCATTTAAAACTCATACTGATTATAAAACATTTGTCAATATAATACATATTCATATATATTATCTGCTAGCCTCGTTGGGCTTAGCTAGTATGAAGGAATACATCTTACACTTTTTCAGGAACAAATGAATAAAATTTACGTAAAAATATACATTTTAAATAAATTACCAAATTAATGAATGCATAGAAAAGTGAAAAAATAATAAAATTGAGTGAGTAGTGTTAGAACAAGATGACGATGATTGTGATTTTTCCATTGTGTGTTGTGTGTGTGTGAGTGTGTATGTGTGAGTGTGTGGAAACACAAAATCACACACACACACAGACACACATTTTTTTAAACTCTAAACATATGTCATAAAGAAGAATTCATCAAGAATGCATCAAAAGAAAACCATTATTTGGATACATGCATGAATTGGAGATTAATATAGAATTTTAATTGCAACTAGCTGGTCGTACCCGGCGTTGCACGGGTTAAAGATAAAGTTGAATATAAATTTGTGGGGGGAACAAAGATTCCATTGCGAAGCCTCTATTTAAAATAATGTCTCAGTTTAATTAAGGCTAGGTTGTTAGAATGGCTAGGAAAGAAATGTGGTCAATTTTTCCATCGGGAATATGTATGCAATATATGGGTCCAATGGTCAAGCGGTGTAGATTTGTACAGAAGATAGATCTGAGAAAGGGATGGGTTAGAGGGGGGAGAGTAAATGTCGCCTATACTAACCGAATGCTCCTAAAGGATATGTACACAAAATTTGGGTCAGATCGGTCAAAAGATACATATTTGGAAGGAAAATATATCAGAGGAGAGGGGTGGGGTAAATAGTGAGGGAGATATGTCACCTATGTTACCCATCGGTTCCCTTAGAATACATGTCAAAATTTGAGTCAGATCGGTCAAACGGTGTAGATTTGTACAGAAAATATATTTGGGGGTGGGGATGGGGTAGAGAGGAAAGAGAGTGGAAGGGAATTTTGAGTCCGATCGGTCGAACGGTAGAGATTTTTATTAAAAATATATCATGAGGAGGGGAACCTTAAAAGGGTGGGGGGGGGACGTCACTTATGTTACTCGCCGGGTCCTAAAGCATAAGTATACATAATTTGAGCCGAATCAGTCAAACGGTGTAGATTTGTAAACAGAACAAACAGACTGACAGACAAATAGACTTTGAATTTTACAGGTATAGATTTTTAGAAGTATGTTGTTATTGTGAATAATATTGTAATGCAATTTTAATGATTGTTATGACCTCGGAACAATGTCGTTTAAAACGATAAGCTTGGATGTACCAAAATTTAAAATTAATCTAAGACAGTATACACAAATGTCTTTATTTTGAAATATCGCGATATGATGCACTTTCTCATCGGTTCAAATGTTTCATACAAGCAAAGATAACCGAATGTATTAAAAAAATTGAATTTGAAAAATGTTAAACCTACTAATCTAAATATTACTCAGTATTGAAAAGGTTGATACCGGCGCCTTTTTTTTCAAATAATTTGTGTGAATTCGAACGCAGCGTTGTGTCAAAAAGAACTTTAGGAGATATCAGATTTTGGACAATCGAACATTAACAATTTTTTTTGTATAAATAAATAGTAGGTATATAAAAACATCCTCGTATTCGAATGCAATGTTGTGCCAAAATTTCAAAGCAATCGGTGAAGAACTTTCAGAGATTATCGATATTTTACAATCGAACATTTACATTTTTATTTATATAGATTATTAATATATTTGGAAAGCGTATTAAATATTATGAATGCAAGAAAATACATGCTTCAACGTGTTCGAGATCGAAAATAAATAAATATGAAATTTGAGCAATACTTTGTTGCATTACGAACTTACTGAGAAAAACCTTTTTAACACAACAAACATCTCCTGTAATACCATCTTTCGAGCGTTTACACTGCCAGAGCACACAAAATCTCATTTTTCAAACCCCCTCAAAGAAAACTCAGATTGCGCTTACACTATAAAAATGGCTGTTGTATGTTTTGTTTCAAGTTTTCCATAAAGGAAACACTAAAGATGAATGAATGGGGAATGAGATTTAATTTCATTCACCCTTCCGTAACGAACGGGCCGGGAGCTTATATCAAAAGGCGAGTGCATTGTGTTCTAAGGGTACGTACCGGGAGATCATAAGTGCAAGCAGCTATGACTTGCATTACCGCTGGCTGCAGTAATTATTCATCGCGAGTTGGGTTTTCTTAAGGCTCATCCCAGTTGACGTCAATCTTTCGCGCAGCATCGCGACACCTGGTAGAAAAAAGCGAATTTCTAAAGTGTATTGACACACCGATAGCACGACCTTTCTTGTTAAACGCTAAAATTACCACAAGTCTTGGATATTTTGGGTACATTAAGTTTCGTGGGTGATGATTCTCGACATCGTCATGCAACGTATTTGCAGACAATGTCCATTACTTTCCATGAGACAGATTTGTGTCTAAAATGGATTTTATTTAATAATCATAAAAACATCTACAATTTTAGGCCATTTTAAATTTTTTCGCTAAACCAAATCTACGTGTCTTTCCTCGCATTTTTCACGAATGTTAATCTCGAAGTACGGATCATTCTCATCTCATCAAAGGTATAAGAATATTCTGTAACCTCGGGATTATAATATTATTTAATACTACTTGACATCTATATCAGTTTATATCAGTGGTTAAATTAATTCCTTTATGAGTTGTTAAAAAGTGTAGTTTAAAGATATTCAAGTTGACAACTGACAATCTTTGATTTAGTGCTATAAAATAACATCAGGAGGCTTAACGGTAAGGTCAACTAGTTAGAAATTTCGAATTCTTGTATTAGTAACCCAGACAAGAACAAGATGTTGTTCAGTTCTTCTCTCTTCATTATAATTTAGTTTGGTTGCATTCATGAGTAATCTGATTCAGAAAAAGGGTACATTTTACATAAAACTACATATTCAACTGAAATTAAAATTTTTTGGAGATGTCTGACGATCAATATACCTCTCAGTTATTAACCTTGCGTTTATATGTAAACATCACGTATGTATTATGTACGCACTTTACTGAGAAGAAATGAATGAAACTGGTTAATTCATGGACAATATGTGTACAAAAAAAAGAACAAATTGTTTATTATTTAGATTGTTTTCGAATTAACAAAACCTTCATAAATTAAAAATTAAAATGCAACTTCAAAATAAAATACACTATCAAAGTACATAGATATCTGTTCAACTATTATAAAAGAGCGAAATTAAAAAAATTCCGATTATTATGATATATTAATTATATGATAAAAAAATTAATAGGAAAATTACGAGTTATACATTTTATTTAGTGGTAATTCTAGTAAAGTAGAATGTATTGCCAAAATATTTTATAACAGAAATTTAATAAGGATTTTCAGTCATACAATGCCAGATGTGGCGACTGTATAAGACTAAAAAAGAAAAATATATTTGACGAAATTGTTTGATGTAAAGAGGACTCAAAATCTTCCGCAACCTACCAATGATAAACCAAAATACAGGCAAAATATTAGGTCCTTACATATGAAATTCACGTTTAGTATGGGAGGAACATAAAGTCGATTTTTTTTTATTATAATATATTTATTTAATCAAAGTATGTACCATTGCTATCTATGCACTTTTGCCATCTCATAGGTAGTTCATCGATCCCTTTACTAAAAAAACCATTCGGAAGGGAATCAATAAAATCTTTGAAGGCGGTTTGGACTGCCCCATCGGAGTTGAATTTTTTCCTTTGCAAGAAGTTATCCAAATTTCGAAAAAAATGGTAATCTGTTGGGGCAAGGTCCGGAGAGTACGGTGGATGTCTTAGACATTCCAATTGAAGCTTCTCTAATTTGGTAGCCGTCTGTTGTGCAGTGTGTGGTCTAGCGTTATCATGAAGCAGCAGTGGCCTAGAGCGATTAACCAGCCTCGGTTGTTTAGCAGCTAGCTTTTCCATCATGGTTTGCAGTTGCCGACAATAGACATCTGCCGTAATCGTCTGGCCAGATTTAAGAAAGCTGTAGTGAACAACACCAGCACTAGTACACCAAACGCTCACAAGTAACTTTTTTGGAGTCAATTTTAGCTTGGGGCATGGTTTGGCTGGTTCGGCAGGGTTCAGCCATTGCGATGAGCGCTTCTGATTATCGTACAGGATCCATTTTTCATCACAGGTAATGATTCGATTTAAAATCCCTTCATTATTGTGCCGGTTGAGTAATGCAACGCAGCAGTCAACGCGCGTTTGTTGATTTGCTTCACTCAATTCGTGAGGTACCCACCTTTCAAGCTTTTTCACCTTACCAATTTGCTTCAAGTGGATGAAAACAGTTTTATCACTAACACCGCAGCCTGCAGCTAACTCGGATGTGGTTTGCGATGGATCCGCTTCCACAAAAGCCTTCAATTCTTCATTATCAACTTTGGTCTCCGGCCGTCCACGGGGCTTGTTCTGCAGGTCGAAATTTCCAGAACGAAAACGTTGGAACCAAAACGCACTGTGTTTTCTTTTGCGGCACCGTCGCCATACACATCATTAATCCTTCGAGCCGTTTCTGCAGCACTGGTGCCACGGTGGAACTCGTACTCGTAAATAACGCGATATTTCAAGTTTTTCATTTTGTAAACTGAGTCTCGCAAAGAAAAAAACAATTGAGGAAAAAACAAATGAATTATAATTTTCAAAACACAAATACATGAGTAAATAGCTGTATAAATTTGGATTTGGAATTCCTAACCAAAGAGAAGATATTTGAGATCAAATTTGCCAGTACGGTAAAACGTCAATTTCATATGTAAGGACCTAATATATGGATTCAAATTACAAAAAATGCAAAAAAAAATTATCAAAATATTTAAATGACCATTGTTTTTATTATAATTAAGAATAATAAAGTAAAAAAGTTTACGGTGTTTTATGTTAATACAATTATAAAATCTTGTATTAGGCCATATGAAATTAAATATGCTTTGAAAAATAAGTACTGACTCCACGGCGCCTGTGTCAATATCTCGATAGAGGGATGTGGGTGTTTAATATGATGATGGGTTCCAAAGACGGGCCGACGCAGTTTTTGCTTTTGTGTCGATGTGTCTGTTATTTAAGAATTACACATTTTATCTTACAGAATGCATAGTAGTTGTTAACATTCATCATTCATACTGCATAACATAGTAGACATCATGAGGCAAACTTCGTTTAATTTTTTTTAAATAGAGATGCAACACGGATTGCTTGTTGCATCGATATTTTACCATTCTCAAACTAAACCAAAAGCCTGTGCTATGAAAATAGGACTAACTTGCTGGTATCCTGGAATGGTGCCTGAACCACCCTCTACCAGATCACTAAGTGAGCGTTATCACGCCACTACACGAACAAGCTACTCTATTCACGGGTATGAATACCACCACAACGAAACAATGTACCTTGTACGAAACACACACTAATTCAATTGTCTTTCTTCTTGGAAAGAGGATTGAACTCCTTTTTGTGACCGAAAATGTTTTTCATTTCATTCAAACACCTTTTGTATTAACACAGTTCTAGTTATCAAAACAATGACTCCAGTAATTTTGCTTTGGCATTGCAAACAATTCAACAATCCAAATATTAATAATTTGTTGCAGAACTCTACCGAGGAGAATGATTGCTCTATCCGTATTATAAGACTCGAGAATTGACTCCTCAAACTTAAACATGTAACTGTACTTCTCGTAAAATAGTTTTCAATATTTAGCCTGGAGTCAAAACGCAAGTAATGTACAACAACGTAAGGATCAAATTATAGCATTTGACCAACAAATTTAGAAGCGCACGCCAATTTGGAAACAATATATATAAATAATTTTAGTCGCTGAAAAGCAATGAAACTTTACATTATTTAAATGTATCGTGTTTATTAATTAAAAATATCGTTGAAAAATCTATAAACTAAGTAACAGTACTTTTTTTTTGGATTTTGGCTTAACGATAATGAGAACTAACTCACTAACCATCATACCGTTTCCCGGAGGAATAGGCATAGAGGATAGAATGACACACTATTCTGTCTCGGCACACCATATTTGCCATCAACTTTCATGCATCTTCTTGAGCACGCTCTCAGGTGTTGAAGCTTTTAACGCGGCAAACTTCCAATATTTGGTATATCTGATAATTCCAGGTCTTCCACTTTCGTCCTCTGCTTCTGCTATCACATCACACGCCTCATAAATTTTCCATGCCATTCTTTCCTCGCTCATTCGTTCCATATGGCCAAACCATCTCGGCGATCCTGTCATTATTCTATCTTCTATGCTACAGCCAGCGTTACATTCACTTCAACTTTATCTCCACTCTATCGTACAAATATTTTTCACACACCCGCCCAAGCGACCGCATTTCTAATGCATTCAATCGGCTCACCGAAATACGCAAACTCGTTCACTAGTTCTAAGCATTCATTGCTTACTACTACATCACACTTAGTTGCTCTTTTTTCTTTCATCTCTCAAACACTATCAATAAAGACTTGTTAAAATTAATCAGAATTTCATTATTTATACATACATCGGACATCATAGCCACCAGGCACTACAGATCAGCTTCAATAATAGCTAGTAATACTACGTATATAGTTGGCAGGATATGGTGGACCCGTCCATTTTCGCTCCCAATTTTTAATTCTATCAGTTATGTCATACAATTATTCTTGCACAATTTGATAAGCCATGGTGACTTTACGCATCCCTGATTGACACCTTTTGTATTATCATACCATAATGAGAGTGTTTTATTGATTCTCATACACGCATTATATCTTTTATACAAGGAATAAATTGCATGACAGAGCAATAAGACGGAAATTATGGAAAATAAAAAAATCAGTCACACAAAGTCATAAAAAAAATCTTGATAATTTTTAAGCCAAAAACTAAAAAAAAAAAGTGGGCAGTCTCAATTAATAAAATAAAAAAGTGAGCCTTAACCAAAATGAAAATAGTGTTGTACATCGTGACCTATGGTTCACATTTATATATGTTACCTAACGTATCACACGTACACACTGACACATGAAGTGCAATCTTCCCAGTTTATTCGCATCAGTAACAACTCTCAAATCAACTCTCAAATTTTTGATTGATTACAGTTAATTGGGTGCGTATATGGTTTAATGAATGAATGGTAACGAATGAGGAGAACTAGAAAGAATGAAAGGCATTCTTCATCCGAGGAAAGGCGACAAATCTACTCGATTAGAATTTCTTATCAGGAAAGTAATTCTAGAGAAAACCATCACAGCAGAGAAAAACTTTTCCATGAAAATCTACGCTACATTACAGACTTGTTTCATACCAAAGACTCCTGATCTCATAACATTTCTAAAACCTGAAGATAAGTGGCAATCTGGTTTGACTTACTGACATGCAATAACCAACAGTACAACGTAAAATATGGATGGACGAGTCAAAAATCGAGGATTGTTTCATAATTGGGAATAAAAATAATCTGTTACTACAATATTTGTGAAAAGGGATTACATTATGAAATATCCCTGCCCTACGCAAGATTGCTGTTCATATAAATCGGAAAAAATACCTTAATATACCTTGTTCACCTGCGTAATTAATATAAAATCCATCAGTTGTATTCTCTCTTTCAATGTATGATTTATATTAATATAACAGCGTTTTTCTTACATAAAATAAATATATGTGATGATTTATTTTTCATTGATAAATTTTGCATGTTTCACTCTAATGAGTATTGCTTGTAAAATTTGAAGTAATTGGTTCATGGCCAAGCATTTCAATAGTTAGTATAAGTTTACTTCGTACCTAAATAACCACTTGGGTTTTATTATTCAACGAAAATTCTTTTCGGTACACTTTCAATGTTTGAAATACGCAGGCGTTGAATAATAAAACCCAAGTGCTGATGCACATAGTTCATTTAGGTATACTAATGATACCAACAAAGTACTCTCGTCTTAATAAGTGCTGGGGCTGGGAGACCATTCCCGCGTACACTGGTGTGATTTATTTCTTACCAAGCGTTCTTGATGAGTGGCAAATCACACTCGGTGGACTGGGAAATTGATTACTTCTATATTCCTCTCAGTTAGGAGCTCTTATTACGGGACCAAATAAACTGAACCGCGGCTGTTCTTCGGGAGCTGGACTTGCGTCTGACGCAATTATGATTAATTGCTTTCAATTTATCGCATCATTAATAATTTATGTAACAAAAATAACACGAATGTGTTTAACATTCCTGTAAGATTAAAATGCTATATTTTTATGTTGTAAACATATATTTTTCTTTTTTTTAAACCTTAAAGTCTTAAAGTCTCGTTACTTGTTTCCGCAACTATAAAAAAATGTTGATCAATAACGAAATGAAAAAAAATAAAAACAATGGGCAATAACCATTTAATGAAATAAATACATACTAAATAACATACTAAATAACATACTAAATAACAAGGATAGTGATAATCCTATCATGAAATCAGGAGTTTATAGACTTAATTGTAACGATTGCGATAATTTTTATATTGGCAAAACAAAAAGAAATTTTGAAACTAGGGTTAAAGAACATATCAAAGCACTAACTAGCAATATTGATTCTGATTTCGCAAAACATCTAATAGAATTTGACCATACATTTGATATTAACACAGGCTTAAAAATTTTACATTTCAACTATAAGATACCTCAAATAAATAATTTAGAAATACTCGAAATTAGGAAAAATGTTAATATTAAGTCTAATATAATAAATACACAGACGAAATTTTTGCATAATCCTATTTTGAATATTTTTCCACTTAACATTCCAAATGACCCATAATAATCAACACCTCGAACCCCCCCCTCCCCTCACCAACCCCCTCAACCGCTCATCACCGTAACATATTTGCTTGTTTCAACTTTTAAGATTAGTACACAATAATCCTGATGAAGAGAACATTGTTCTCGAAACATGTAGATTTTTTAATCTAATATAGTGGTGAAAACAAAGTAATTTGTGTTTTATTTTAATAATAATGTCACCACAAAGTTCAAGCCTTCATACAGAAGAAGAAAAAATATTCTTCGAGCAGTAAATAAAATAAACATAAGAAAGATTAAGAGAGCATATCATTAAAACAATCAGTGAGCAGACTCACTCGTCATTTCAAATGACCAATGAGTCTGCTCTAATGAGCATGTACAATTTTCCGTAGTATTGGTATTTGAATATGAGAAGTATAATAATAGTAGATAGAAGTATAATACAGAGATTGATCAAATGCTATGTATGGTCAGTTCTACTTTACGGTGTTGAAGCATGGACGCTGAAGGTGACTACTCTACATACATACATACATAGATACATCGTAAAATGTTAAGGATATCTTGGACTGACATGACTAGTAATGTTGAAGTTTTACGAAGAGCAAATACAAACAGACAGTTACTTAACATAGTAAAGCTCCGTAAAATTTCATATTTTGGTCATATAATGAGAGGCGAAAAATACTCCATCCTTCAGCTCGTCATGAAGGGGAAGATTGAGGGTCGCTGAGGGGTCGGAAGGAGGCGGCATTCCTGGCTTCGAAACATCCGAGAGTGGACCGGGATAAGAAGCGTGGAAGAGCTGTTCCGCACTGCCCTGGACAGGGAAACTTTCTCCCAGATGATCGCCGACGTCGGGGGGACCCGACAAGGCACATGAAGAAGAAGAAGAATAATAGTAGAGTTTTTGTTACGAGTAAGTATTATTGGTTGTATGATAAAGAAATAAGTTTTTTGAAGGGTTATTCTATACGGTACATGGAATTAAATTGACGAGAAGAGGTCAGGAACCAAATCATTAAAATTAATTATTTTATGACAAAATATTAGATCAACTATTATGCGTATATCGCTAAGTTTGATAAGGCTTTTCTGATGTTGAAGGTTATTACAATTTGCATTGTGATTAGAATGAAATTCAATTCCTAATCTGAAGTTGGCATATGTTAAAATTTCTAAGTGTTCATTTTCTATTGCGGAAATGAATTCCATTATGTGGTGACCATAATGGTTTACAATATTCCAATTGACTTCTCACTAAAAATTTATAAAGATTTGTGCATGATATGAAACCTAGCTATTTAAGACCTTTGTTTTAAATTTTGTTTATGAAAATAATTTAATCTAATAATTTAATTGAGAATCTAGTCATTGACTTATTTTAATTTATTCAAATCAATTTTATTTGTTTCATAATCCAAATTAACTATACTTTTAATTTCACTGAAGAAAATATTGAAATATTTGTCTGTATTGAATAAAGTGTATTTGCATGAAGTTTATTTAAAGACACTAACTTGCAAAATCTTGCAGATTTTGATAGGTCTAATGTAGATGAAAATGTCATTGCTTGCTGTGAATTTATATGAGAATGAGTCGCGTATGTTGATTTCACGATGTTTTGCCCAAATTCTAAAGAAATAAAAATGAGATAAAAGCCAAGCTTATTGTGACGCATTTTATATAAATATCAATAAATTTTGACAAAATTTGCTACGAAAAAGGTCTACCGCGGTGTAACCTCATATATACAGTAACGCAAATAAATACCCGATAACAATAATTCTTAAATAGATTATTTTCTGACATTCAAACCTTTAATAATTTAAAAGTTGTCGAAATATTATATACATATTCAGGTTTATAATTCATAAACTTATAAAAGTATTTTTAACACAGTTACGCAAAAAGTTCTCAAAAATATTAATATATACCTATAAAACTCAATATCTGTCTGTCTATATGTCTGTTCTCTACACCGTTTGACTGATTTGACCCAAACCTTGCATAATTATTATTTAAAACCCGGCGAGTAACATAGGTGACATCATTCCCTCTCCCCTCCCCCTTCAGCCCACCCCTTCCAGTGATATATTTTCCATGCAAATCTGTACCGTTCGACCAATCCGAGTCAAATTTTATATCTTATTATTCAGGTCTCGGTGGATAACATAAGCGACATTTCCTCCCTCTCCCTTTTCCCCTGTTTTATTTTCCATGCACCGTTCGACCGATCGGACTCAAATTTTGTATTTGCGGCAGGACCCGGCGAGTAACATAGAAGATTTATTATTAATTATAACATTTCATTTCCCCATCCCCTTCACCCCTACCCCTCCACCTGATATACAAATTTGTACCGTTCGACCAATGCAACCCAAATTTTGTATACTTTTTCTTTAGGACCCAGCGAGTATCAAAGATGACATTTTCTCACTCCCCCGTCACTTCTCTTCATCCCCTGATACATTTGGTATACTAATCTGTACCGTTTGACCGATTTGACCCAAATTTTTTATGATTATTCTATTGGACCCGGCGAGTAACATAGGTGATATTTCCCTCTCCCCTGATACATTTTCTGTTCAAACCGTTTGACCGATTTGACCCAACTTTTGCATACTTATTTTTTAGGACCCGGCAGGTCACATAGGTGACATTTCACCATCCCACTTCACCCCTCCTTCTTCCAGTAATATATTTTCTATGCAAATCTGTACCATTCGACTAAACCAAGTCAAATTTTTCAAACCCTAAACCTTTTTCAAACTTCTTAACCTTAGCAACGCCGGATACGAACAGCTAGTTGTCTAATAAAAATGACCAGCAACGGGAATTTTGCTCCAAATCACTGGCAACATTTTTTATGTGCGACTTGCCATCCCGTTTTTGAATTTCGATAAAATTTTGTGTAGAATTAAAATAATTCACCACTCGAATTCTGTAGGTAATGAAGTCAACCAATGAAGAGGTATTGAAATGCATGGATTGGTAAAGGTAGCCATCAAATGTAACCGCAACGTGGTTTACGATATCTTACAACTATCTTACGTAAGGGAAGATTGAAAGCAGCACATATGTGGATAGGCAAAGTTTGACTTAAGGCTTAAATTTATGATGAATGATTGACCTTAGAATGAAGTTCAATATTTAAAATACTGGAAACCTTATACATACATCTTGTGACGCATCAATAAAAAATGAAAAAGAAGAAGAGCATTTTAATATATTTAAATACAAAACCCTTAAACTCTACCCAAAGGTCCAGTAAACCCCGGCGACTTAATTTGTGTAAAAATATTTATAACCATTTAACGAAAGATCTTGAGCTTTTAGGTAATCTAAAATGGTGTTGTTGGTCGGAATTACGTCAGTTGCCGACAGGCGTTGGAGCTGTGTGGAAGAAGATATTGCGGTTTGTGGGTTCGTCACACACCAGGGTAGTAACGGCGTAATATTTTGGACTTTATGTTTGTCGTGTTTAATATTGTGAATTCTTAAGTGTATATGAAATATTTTTTATTAGTGAGTTATGTTACTAAATAGTCTATTATAAAAAAAGTATTAATTTTTTGTAAGAATAAGTATAAATAATAATAAAGACAAAATATAGTGTCGATTTAATGGACCAATTATGCCGTAGGTACAATGTATCTCGAAGGACTAGAAAATGGCTAATGGAACTTTTTATGGCCTTTTGAATATAGTAAGCGTCAATTCTTGTCTTTTTGAAAATGGCAACTAATAGTGCACCAAAACGCGGTAATTTTTTGAAAAAACTTGCCATTGCCCTTATTTCACCTCAAATGAAAGAACGCTTGGCATAGCCAACTTTGCCTTCAAATCTCCAAACTCTCCTGGAAGGCGTACTGCAAAAGAAGCGCCCACTGGTTGAACAAAGTCCTAATCTCGATACAAAAAAAGATTTGTTGTACGCCCCAGAGATGATGATAGGAAGAACAGAGATTTATGCAGCTTATGCAAAAATCCCCTCTGTGGCGAGAATACCAAGAAAATGTGTCAAGAATGTCTCGACAAACTCGACTAAGATTATTTTTAATTTTCGTTAAATTAATCATTCTTATGAAGAAAACTTGTAATTAAAATTATGTTTAATTTCAAAGTTACGAACCAAAACATATTGGGGTCCTCTAAACCCCAGGGTAGCGTGTTTCTCCCAGGATGAGTAGGGATTAAGGGTTAAATAAAGTTCAGGGATATAGATATTTCAGATAATTCAATTTATAAAGTAATTTAGTCATTTTATCTTATCGTAAAATGCATTAAAAAGCCATAAAACTGCTGTGCAGTTTGGCATATGTATAATGTAATAAATGTATAAAAAAAAAATTAAAAAAATATATATATTATCCTTATTTTGTGAACACGTGGGTAAGTACTACAAAGGCCAAGTCACATGTGTTACTCGAGAATAATTGGTGATTGTTCGCCGCCGTTTGGTGTGAGACACCAACCAATAGGCGGACAGTGGAGAAACAATGGCTTCAGACATCTCCATGGGGACCATTGTCTACTGTGAGTGGAATTGATTGCGCACCGACAATCGCTGGGATTGTCGCTAATAAGAACTCGCGTATATGAAAATATACATTTAGAATATTAGAAGCAACATTGGAAATAAATGTACGTTTAGCTAAGGTACCAAAAATTCGTCCTTTTTGACACTTAACGGTAATCAGTATACATTTCGACAATTTAATTTACAAATAAAATCTGGGAATAACTATACCCACTTCAAAAAAATCCACATATTTTGATAAGTAAATATTTTAACTCTTGTTTGAGAATTCGGTACCAGCATTTTTTTTTTATATTTTTATTTCAAAAAAATCCTTGTTTACAAATAAAGGTACTTAATACTAATTTAATAATAAAAATATAAGATAAATTACACTTTATTTTGTTAAATTTGTGGATTATGCCACCCTACTAGACTAAGTTTGAATTTAAAAAAAATCGTATTTACCTACTATATTTTCTCTACAAAATATAATCCTGAGATACCATTATCTAGCATATTTATTTATTTTTATACACAGTAAATATATAATAATATACTTCAACAATTCATTTGTTTAATTTTTCATAGATTTTTATTATTGTTTTTTAGTATAATATTAGTACATATTTTTGATATGAAATTAAAATATATCCTTTCATGTCTCAGAAAGTAGCTAAAAATTTCTTTTTTGTTGTAAATTTACACGGTATCTACCTACAAAAAAATTAACTCAATTATACGTTATTTTAATTATGCCACAAACAAAAAAAAAATGTTATTGTCGATGATAATATCGTAGTGAATAAACGTATTCTTACTGCATATAAAACGCTAAAAAAACTCACATTCACCGAACTTTCTTTACAAATTACTATATAATTAATACGTATAAAAAAAAACCTAATATTATCAATGAATAACTTTGTGGTACAACATTTTAATTTCAAACATATTTTTTAATTAAACTTCATACTACACATAATATGAGTTATTTATGACTATTATAGTTTCGGGAGGAGTAGTTCCCCTCATCATCAGGTATAGAGAGGTACTGTTCTCAGGTTTTCACGGCCGTTCAGAATCTTCTGTGTATAGTTTTTTGGGATATCAGCCCTGATGATGGACCCTGCAATGGGATCCGAAACGTTGGCCAAAAAGGTCACATATATGCGGCAGAATATCCCAGAAAACTATACACAGAAGATAGAGAGGTACTGTTCCTCTGGAAACTATAGTTGTAATTAATAACTCATTGTGTGTGTAGTACAATGTTCAAATAAAAATTATATTTTAAATTAACTAATAGTATTTATGAATTAATTAATTAATTAATTGATTCTAATGAAACAAAAGTAATATTCGATTAAAATAATTCCAGTCTATTAGGAAATAATCGTAATTGACGAGTAAATTGACCGTCGAAATACATACCAAACATTTGGTATTTCAGTTAATATGAAATTAAGAACAGTGTTATATCTGTAAATATTATACCTTTCAAAGAAACACTACATAGGACGATAAAAATAAATGGCTTCAGTAGGAGAATATTCAGCTCAGTACGACAACCTTACACTTTGGAGAAAAAAAATTCCTGCGCACACAAATGTAAAATAGGAAAAGCATTCATATGAAGTTGTGTACCTATAGAAACAATTTAAAATAAATCCGCAGCCACGGATTACGAATTACGAATTACGATTACGATTAGAATTGATATTTGTTTCCCATCTTTAGTAATCTTTAGTAATGCACAGATTTTTTACTTCCTTTCTTTTAACTCGTGGCGTCTGCTTGTCTGACGAAAAAACTTTGGATCGATTTTTAACTCTTTTTCGTGATCCAATCGAGCTGACTCGTGGCGACGATCAAGAAGTCAATCTATCAAATTTTCGTTAAAAAAAAATAATAATTGTGGTATAATTTTGGATATTTCAAATTTTTAATTGTTTTTTCATACAACACAGTAAGTCGTATGGAGATTCCGACGCATATGGTAGACAGGAAATCCGAAAATGAGAAAGGGAGTATTGTAAAAACTTGTTTTTTATGGGTCAGTTTTTAATGCTTATTTTAAATTCCGTTGCACACTAGTTAGTACCTACTAGTAACACAAAGTATTGTCAATGCTAAGCAACTGTCTTCTAACAAATGATACTTTGACATATTACACAAATATAAAATTAATAAATTACATTCCTCTCTCGATGTAAATATAGCGTTACGAGTTACTTACACTTTAGCACTAAGCTGTAGCGAGCTAAAAATAAGTATTTTCACTATATTTTTATTACCATAAAATATATTTCTTTCATATTTCCAGAAAAATAAGTATATTATTGATGTGATATGTATGAAATATATTGTATCTGTTTTCTGACATATTTCTCACCAGATATATTTATCGAATGATCGCGCAATGAAGATTCAATCTATAGAAATTCATTGAATGAAATCAGAACGAGCCATGAATTGGCGGCCTCGTAAGCTTCAAGGATTAAAAAAACCCATTTATTAATTACCTAATAATTTATGGCGATGTATGAAAAAATATTAAAGTACTTTATTATTAAAATACTCAAAGTTTGATTTCTTAGGTTCACCTGCTCAGGTATCGAGTCCATAAAAACTGAAATTGCACACCAATTGCGCTTTTACTATACCTTCAGATATTATCGAACATGTTTTATGATTCACGATATATAAGAAATTTTTTTATTACTGCACATTTTTCTTTCGGGTTACGGCTTGTTTAATTACATTTTTAACCATAATGAATTTTGTATAATAGTAGAATAAACATTGCGCATTTTTTGTAAACTTTAACGTTTTAGTTATCCGTTTTCGCTTTTTATTTGATTTATATGGATGTGGTTTACGAATATGTTTATATAATTTAGCATACATTAATTTTTTTTCTACATTTAGAGTTTTTCACTCTAGACATCAATTTATTAATCTATACCTATAAAACTCAATGTCTGTCTGTCTGTCTGTCTGTCTGTCTGTCTGTCTGTCTGTCTGTCTGTCTGTCTGTCTGACTGTCTGTCTGACTGTCTGTCTGTCTGTCAGTCTGTCTGTCTGTTCTCTATACAAATCCAAACCGTTTGTCCGATTCGATTCAAATTTTGCATACTTATGCTTTAGGACCCGGCGGGTAACATAGGCAATATTTCCCCCCTATTCTCATTCCTCTCCCCCTGACATTTTTTCGATGCAAATCTGTACCGTTTGACCGATCGAAAACAAAATTTGAAAACTTATTCTTTAAGACTCGGCGGGTAACATAGGCAACACTTCCCCCCTATTTCCATACCCCTTCCCCTCCCCCTGACATTTTTTCGATGCAAATCCGTACCATTTGACCAATCGGACCCAAAATTTGGAAACTTATTCTTTAAGACTCGGCGGGTAACATAGGCAACACTTCCACCTATTTCCATACCCCTTCCCCTCCCCTGACATTTTTTCGATGCAAATCCGTACCGTTTGACCGATCGGACCCAAAATTTGGAAACTTATTCTTTAAGACTCGGCGGGTAGCATAATAAACATTTTCCCGTATTCTCTTACCACTTCCCCTCCTCCTGACATATTTTCAATGCAAATCTGTACCATTTGACCGATCGCCCTCAAAATTTTGAAACTTGTTCTTTAGGACTCGGCGGTTAACATTGGTGACATTTCCTCCATATTCTTTTACCCTTTTCCCTCCCCCTGATATATTTTCGATGCAAATCTGTACCATTTGAATCGAACTTTTGTTTACCCTCACAAATTTATTTTAAACTTAATCCTTAACACGTGCAACGCCGGGTATGAACAGCTAATATTTTATAAAGTATTCCATAAATAACTTCATATTCCGTTATCTCAAAACCTGCTCTAAAATTAAAAAGTTTTCAGTTGATTTTATTAATAATAATGACATATTTTATCATTTCAATACCTACTGTAAAATTAAATAGCTGTAAACAAAGACAAAAGTTCAACACAATGATTTACAAATACCAAATTTTTATTGATAAAGTGTCAAAATACGTTAAATTCAAAATTACGTACAACATATTTATTCGTAGATAAATACAAGAAATGTAAAGAAAATAAGAATTCCACATAACAAGAAAACAAATACACAAAACTGTTTATATTACAAAGAACTAAAATAATCTATCAAAGAACGTAAATAAACAGAAAAATCAACATGCTCTAGATGAAATCCGGACGTTAAATCACAGAAAAAAACATATATCATAAACGAATATATGGAAGCGTAACTATTTAATGATAATATTATGCATTATTTACTAATTAAAGAAAAAATAAAAATAACATCTGTTTATCAAAAATAGCAAAATCTCTTAAGCGGTACGCTCTCTGGTATCGTGACATCTGCACAGCTTATTCTGTCTAGAAAATCTAGGTCAACGCTACTACTTTTAACTCACAACGTCATTATCATTATAGGGTTTAAAATTAATACTAAAAAAATAAGACAAAATGGCGTATAAGGTATTTAAATCTATAGAAGAAACATAGCTGAAGCGGTGATGCTATTCAAAATAACACACAATCTAGTTGATAGTCCGGAAATTCTTCAACGAATATCTTACCACATCCCAACTCGCAATAACAGACATTCACCTACTTTTCATCTCCCCTTTTGTAAAACCAACTCAAAACAAAACTCCTTTATGTACAGATCCACAAATTCATTTAACACAAACTATCACCACATTGACATTTTCAACGCAACAATAAGAAACATAAAACAAACAATATCTACACTACCGTACCCAAACTAATTTGTATATTATATCTTCCGTTCTACTCCCGTCCCACATTCCCCTCCACCCTCTCCACTCGCTATTAAAGTAAGTTAAAGTAAATTTTTATATTCAGTGGAAAATTTGTAATTGGTATAATTGTAAAAACCATTATTTCATATTTTTAAGATTGTTGTTTTGCTGTTAATTTTTCCCAAAACAAAATAAATAAATAAATAAATAGTAAGAATATTGAAAAAATTGTAACAAACAAATAATTATTTGGAATAACATACAATTTTTTTTTGTGTTTGATATTCGCTTTAAATTAATACTTTGTGAACACTAAGACTTGATTACGGTCGCCCTTTTCCTCTTTTACAAACATAAATTCGATGTGATGTATGATAATACGAAATTAATATGTACCCACGTGTAACAATCCAAATCTCGGACGAATCCGAGTAGTTAAGCTGATACTTCTAAAAGTTAATTTATCCTACCTCCATTCCAAATACTTCATTAAAATGTTCAATATACTACAAAAGAATGTTGCATTCAACGTATTTCCTTGCAAAATATAGCTAAGCCCCGAGGTTCTTACATTTACTGAACTGTTAACTCTAAATACGTTTTCTCTTTTACCAAATCGTCCGCTGAGTGACATTTCGCCTTAGACGACGGATCCAAGCGTTGCATTGGCGTCGCCTTCATGACGTTTAAAGGAGTGGGGACGTCTGGAGGCTCTATTCATACGGCTGCGTCTGCGGCATAGTCTCATGGGGGGTGGGCCTCAGGGGTGTTTAGGCAGGTGGATGTGCACTCAATAACCCCCCACAGTCGAGAATCACACGCCTGTCATGGACCATGAGAGAAACGCTCCATCTGTGAAGAGTTAATACTGTCGTCTGTCGAGGGATTTTTTTTTTTAGTGAACCGATATTAAATCACTTTTTGAGAAGTTCTTTGAGTTACTCGTCAATTTTGAAGATGATAAGATAATTTGTACGGTATAAAAGCAAAGGTAGTACTGTCAAAAAAAATAATATTTTGACTGAATTCACCGAGGATTACTAATTTAAAATGTATTGAATTATAGATTTTATTCATCTATTTAAAAATGGATTAGTGCAGGTATAAATGAATTCAAAGAACTAATTCTTTTTACCCGTTATTTTTTTCTAGATGCGTAGGGTCTTCCTCAAGCATTGAGACTAGTTTAGTCTAACTTTTAGTACGTTAGCATCTTATATTTATGTTATTTTTGAAGGATGGCAAAATTTAAAAAAGCGAGTTCCAGAGCTATAGCATGACAGATCTGTTGCAGTAAGACTTCAGTGCTTAATTTTATAAACAAAAATTAAAAATTCTCCCTGTCTGCAGCGAAAAAAGGTACCGGAAACAAAAAAAAGACATCTTCTGCAGAAGATTGGCTATTAAAGCGATTCTGTTTACAAAATATATTCAAAAGTGCTTTAGATATAAGGACAGACGTTATCCATGGCGGTGATTTGCAAGTTAGTGTCCATACTATATGCCGAAGACTAGTGGACAGCGGTTGGTTTCCATGCAAGGAGGCAAGCATGCGTGCCCGTTGCTTAAAATGGGCCAAAAAAAATATTGGGATGAGATCGAATGGGGGGTAAGTGTTATTTTATCTGATGAGAGTGTATTGAACTTTTTTGGTTCAGATGGTGAGACGGAAATCTGGAGAACGTTTAAGCAAGGTGTCTACAGCCAACAGTGAAAAATTCTGCTGGACAAATGATCTGGGGATGTTTTTCTTTTTACAGAGTGGAAAAATTAGCCTTCATTGATGGAATTGAGAATGCATAAGTTTGTAAAAAAAATTTAGAAGACTTTTTATTCCCATCGACAGATGCATGTTCCTATATTACTGAGTGCATTTTCTAAGATGACTGCGTCTGCGAAAACTGTAATATTGTATATTTATATCAATATATTTCGTTATTAACATAAATAAAATTTAAAAATAAAACTAATTTTTCAGATTATTTTTAGATCAAAAAATTTTTGAATAAAAGTGGGATAATAACATCAGTTTGGCCCGGAAACAGTCCAAACCTGAATCCTATAGAGAACTGTGGCATAAAATGGCCATGGATATAAATGTATTGAAGACTTTGTCAAAGGAAAAACTCAAAAAAAAAAATATTTTTGGAATCAGAAAATTTCAGACGATTATCTCCAAAATTTGGTCGATCCTATGCCATTTGCTGAATATATGCTCTGAAAGCTCTGAATCTACAGACTTAATTCAATTTACAATTAGAAAATGAATATATTAAAGTATAAATAAAACCCCATACATGATATCTCGCACACAATAAAAAAATTCATTAATGATACTTGGGCAAGAACCTAATCCAAATTGAAATTCAGCCGTGAGTATTGCATTAGAAGTTTACTAAGTCCCCGTTTAAATGGTATTTCGCTTCCCTTCACTATAGACCCGGAGAAAATGAAGAAAGAGTGCATTTGACTCGATTCTTCCATCGTCATGCTGCGCTCTCACGCTGAAAGTAAATGCAATTGATTCACCGGAGAAGGATCCGCCTCTCTTATATGCATTTCAGATGCATTCCACTCGTGAAAGAATATAACTAAAGCTCCGATAGCTAATGCGGCGCGACTTCCGCACCGGAGCTTTTCAATGCAAACCGGCGACATTGTGTAACGTACCTACCTGCACACCTAAGCTAAATACCTAACTATAAAGTTTAATAATGTAAGTTTTACGAAAAGCCCAAAGCTTGAGACTTTAAGCTATCGAATTGAGCTTTATTACAGCTTTTGGGACTTTTAAGCACACACTTTATGCTTTAAGCTTCTAAATAAAAACTTAAGTCGAACTTAGAACTTCGGAAGTATATTTACATGAAAGCTAATATTATTTTTTTTTTCGTTAAGAATTTATATTTTCAAAAATTGGCCAGTCGTGATCTATCTAGTGGTTAGGAAAATTCCCCCTCCGTTCTGTCCGTAGCTATCCAAAATTCTTTTGATATGTGGTGAGATTCGTATTCTTATTAACGCGACTAGACTAATATAGATCGAATTCTTACCTAACTATGGAAATAACAAACGCACGTAACTAATCCGTACTCGTCCTTCTAGAAACCGCTCTAGAATTCTACAGTTTCGCCTATATGAGAGATAGCCGATATCGTCCACGTCCGGAGTCGGCCTAAAAGCCAATTATATGCGGCGTAGCCGAGGAATAAACGCTAGTAGCAAAACTCCCTTACATTGAACCGCCATAACTATAATACCATCGGGGTTAAAATACTGTAATATAAAACAATACAATCGTTGCCAAGTTAACGGCATACGCTAAAGATTCCGCCCGCATTGATTATCAACATCTCATAATAGCAGCTTAGAACAGTGTCAGCACAACCACATGCGGCACCCATTTATGACAGATTTACAAGATATAATAGCATACGTTATATTCAAAACACAAGTAGAAACCTACCGATAGCGCGTCTCACGTTGTCCAATCTGCTCAATCTGTTCATAGTACATAGTAGGGGAAGACAAACATATATATATTCACAACAACTAGGCGCAACAGAGGCTCAGGGCAAGCTTGTCTGACATTATCGCAGCCCGAGATTCTAAGGGAATGGAAGATACAGATTTGTAAGTGAAATTTAAGAAGTGTCTAACCACTTCTGTTCAAACGTGGATTCTAGATGCCCCCCCCCCCCTGTAGGGGGGAGGGGGATGCGGCCCCAGAGCATCGCCGCATCCGGTGGTTAACTCCTGTTTAGACATAACCTCCCACACTAAGCTGCAGACCAAGATCAAGCCGAGACTCTATTGCTCCTGCTGGAATCCCTCGAAGTCCTCGCTTCCCGGCGACAAACATATCAGGAAGAAATCCCGCGTCTGATATTAAGGTTTGTATATTATCCCGCGGGGCAGTCAAATTGACTGGTGTATTATGATGAGGATCCCACGTTGCGGCTACATGAGCCGGATTATTATGATGTTTACTGCTGATTAAAGGGCTGAATGAACTAACTGGGTGACTGGAAAAGACTCTCCCTTGAGCGCGTCAGTCAGAGCCATGTTAGCATCGCCAAATATAGTTGATGTGATTGATCCCACGGTGTAGTCTTATTGACTAGAGATATTAAATGATGGTAAAACAGCATGATTATTACAGTTGATTGTGTAGTTCCTGATATGTTTCTCGCTGGCCGGGAAGAGAGAACCCCGAAGGTCTCTGTATACAGCAAGTTAGAAAAGGTGGTGAATGATGAGTATGATGGTGTTAGTAATGCCATCGCGCGCCTGAATGCGGTCCCGATCATAAAAATTGATTGTTAAACTGCTAACAGATCTCGTTCATTAAAGCGGCCCCGAGCATAAGTATTGACTGTCGAACTGCTACCTGCATCTTATAATTTCTCGTTCATGAGGAACGTCCTATCTCGTCCTTGAGTACGGAGTTATTACATTCACATACATTCATAACCAGAGCCCGAGCTCGTCGAGCCAAGGGGAGTGAAAGAACGTAGGGGCTTCTTCCCTCCGGCTGTGTTTGAGGCACGACGCTCTGGTCCGATTCGAAATGCTTCACCTTTGCTTGACTGAACACATTTTAACTGTGTGGAGGCTTTGCGCAATTCTACTTAGACCCACCCAGAGTGTCTCCGCAGTCCCGTTCATCCCCTGGACCGAGAACACGCACCCCGTCATTTGATCCCAGTCACATACAACTACCTGTATCGCGAGTGTATCTCATTCTTCAATCCCCTTCACTATTCCATTTATACAACAATCACGTGACTAACCTCGAGAGTCTAGCACCGGTAATAAGATCTCATTATGCTACGTTTGAAGTTAACATTGCATAACCGGACGGAATGCCTATTTCCCGCGATCATATTCAATTTGTAAAACGCAATAATATGTATTTATATATGTTAGTAATACGTTTGAAATGCAGAATGCACGTATGATGACCTCGCTTCTATCCTAAAGATAATTAAGATATAATCCCGACGTTACGTCCCGACATCAGTACTAATTTGTTTCCGCGTCCGTTACCGTCGAACTCTGAACCCACGTAATGAAATGAATAGTGACCATGATACAATGACAAATTATATAGCACGAACATTCCATTTGATACACATAAGAAAACATCAGGAATAAATAATATCAAAGGTTCTTATCTTAATTCTGTAGTTGGTCTGCTTCTGAGATGGCATCCTGATCCGAAGTAATATAACTCTCCACCATTGAGCAATTACCAGCGCCTGTGTAGCCCTTCATTTCCCTTGTATATATATTTTAATATCAGCGCCTGTAAAACTGTATTAGATCCTAGAAACAAGAAAACTATTCCCTCTACGCCGAGCACATACAGAACATAAACCCCCTTCAATCTAGTTCATCCACGGTTATGCAAAAGGCGAAAGAATAGTAATAGTAAAAGGTCCTTAACTGACAGAAGTTGAAGTTCTCTGCAAACTGCCCATATCTTCTAGTGGCGCCTGTGTATTCCAATAACAACTTTCCAGTCATGTATTTAACATAACGTCCTCCTTGTGTGTATGTGTGCTGCAGTATCTGTCATCCAGTTAGTGATTCCCAAAATAGTGTTTTCCTTGTATATATATATATATTTCATTATCAGCACCTGTAAAACTGTATTAGATCCTAGAAACAAGAAAACTATTCCCTCTACGCCGAGCACATACAGGACATAAACCCCTTAAAACTAGTTCATCTACGCCGTACAATGATATCACATGCAGACATGACCAATATAATTACAAATATGCTTGCGTCCCGCCGACTGGACGCCTGTGTTTTCCAATAACAACTTTCCAGTCATGTATTTAACATAACGTCCTCCTTGTGTGTATGTGTGCTTCAATATCTTCCATCCAGTTAATGGTTCCCAAAATAGTGTTTTCCTTGTATATATATTTCAATATCAGCACCTGTAAACCTGTATAGGATCCTAGAAACAAGAAGACTATTCCCTCTACGCCAAGCACATACAGGACATAAACCCCTTAAAACTAGTTCATCTACGCCGTATAGTGATATCACAAGCAGACATAAACAATACAATCACAAGTATGCTTGCGTTCTCCCCCGCATTGGTGGAAATATTCGCATTCGTATTCACCGAATAGTAGGCCTGATATTCGTATTCATGAAGGTAGTATTCGTTGCATCAAGGTTATTATATTTACAGTATGTTCAAGTTCCCCCACCTTGGTGGAAATATTCGCATTCGTATTCACCGGATAGTAGGCCTGATATTCGTATTCATGAAGGTAGTATTCGTTGCATCACTCTCGATAATAAAATCATATAGATAAATAATTACGGTAACTCATAAAAATATATGATATTACTTATATTAAACGAACAAAACAAAACAATCTGTCATATTAGTAAATAACGTGATCACGGAAGACCGAAGGTTAACTACCCCTGAACACACCGCGAACTGCCCACAATAGTGAATAATGTTCTAGAAAACATTTCAAATATCTAATATTGAATGAATAAAACAATGTGACTATGAATAACCATCGCAATTAAGGAATATATACAATTCGAAACACGTCTTTATAAGAACTTGATAGGAACAAATCGTGTTTTCTACGGTTGCCTAATGACGCAATACAAACATGTAACGAGTTCAAATAAACCACACATTCATGTTTTAATAAAATAAATATAAAATCCAGATGCATTTTTTAAAATATATTGTTTGTAGGGAATTCCTCGCACGATTTGAATTTATAACACACTGACAATCGTGATATCAAAACCCCATAAATACTCCGATCCCAATTATTTCCAAACAATACAAATCATATAGAAATCCGTGTATTCAATCGCCAGTATAGATAACAAAGCATTCTTTAGCATAATAATACATCCGCCCTGAAGAACCTCTCGTACATTCCGAACCTCGCGACATTGAATATGCATAATTATACTGAATTTTAAAACCCACAAACAAACACGAAACACTTTTCGTCAGTAAGGTATTCCATTTTAAAGCCTTTATATCTTTGGTAATATATGAATATCGAATTTAAATGATTTTTCATATGAACAGCGACAGAATTATATATTTCATAAGCGTTATGCAATAATTCACAGTCGCCACATTACGATTTCTAGTACATTTAATCCGAAGCGCGTATAGTAATAATTATCACTAGGCCCAAAATACGTAACAAAACAACCCACAACATGTTTTAATAATTGTTACGATCCAGAAAGTTCTAAATTGAATACACGAAAAGGCAATAGAAATAAATAATATTGAAAATGCTTAGCTGTTCACTGTTCCAATTCTCTTTGAATTATTATCAACCTCTGGCTTTTTACTCGATCCAGCCAAATTATCTTCCTTCCTGACTCTCCTCGACAAAGCCTCCGCCGACCTTCAAGCTGAAAACTCAAGTGCCCGCTTTCTAATTTGTAACGCCTCACAATAGCTCCTATCTCTCGCCATTTTTGATTCCAACTAGCGTGTAAAGGTCCAAGTCTAACTCTAAAGCCGCTGATTCGTCGAATTCGTTCCGAAAATCCACGTTCGTGATAGGCTAGATTCGGTGCTCACGGCCCGCGTCTGTGATTGGACAATCTCGTTAAACAAAAATCATAAAGCCTGCTTTACACGCCCGCGTGCAGAGATAATAAAGCTCGTCCGCATCTACCTATCCGGCAAATATTTAATTATAGAGTATTTAACGGTTTGTGAAGCTTCTCTTTATTATAAACTTTAGCAGATAGATATTTTCGTATAATTTTTCAGCAATGTCTATTTGAATAGGCCAATATCGTTACAGGACCAATCACAGGCGCGCTTTGCTCCGGGTTGAGCCGGAGGCGACCGTCCTGATGACTGAATCCGGCCAATGGCGAGCGCCGGCGGTGAGGTCATCGCGCATAGGATGAGTCACTGCACTAGCGTGGATTTCAGAGGTATGGTGAAATCGTTGCTATAAAAGGAGCGAACACGATATACTCAGCCCCCTTCAGTTCGAGACCAGACTTGCGAGCGGGAGCGCTGCCCAACAGACTACCGACGGAGCCCTGAGTTCCAGAACAGCATTTGCGGACGGAGTTGCTGCCCGGACTTATGGAGGAATCTACCATTCATCAGTACCAGAGAGGATCATACCGCCACTGTGTAACAGCTAAGGAACACATTTATATTATCTATCGATTAATTATTTTCACTATTGAAATGTATTTATTTTGGGAAGATTTAAAATCGGAACAATAATGTATAATTAATATCACTATTTCTTGTGTGATCTTGGCTCAATTCGTACGGGAATATCTCCCAAACGAATATATTTTGATGCATGGGGATTTTCATACCATTTGTATTAACGATTGATTTTACGGAGCTCTATAAGCAGTGCTTAATAGATTCATAATAATTGTCGACGCGTTATGTATTGCATAACCAGATATCAATCCAAATCGTACGAGAAATTCTTCCGAACGAATATATTTTAAAGTATGGGGATTTTCATACTATTTTTACTAATAATTGAATACATGTAATTCTATAAGAAACGCTTAGTAGCCTTATAATAATTGTATTGCATAAGTATTGCGCAATCCGGTCTTCAGCTAACTCTTTATGATTTGAGTACCTCGGTATATCCGGCTTAACAAGTAGCTTCAGAACGACGAGTAAAGGACAGAATGGGAGATCTAACTGAAATTGGAGTTTTCTGGTTTATGAACGTTGAGCTAGGTGAGGTTGTGGATGACGCTCGTGTCATAAGCCTGGAATCCGCGCAAGCCCCTGTGAGGTACTCTTAAAAGCGGGACCTCCCTTGTTGATCGGAGTGGCCACTAGACTCGACCTTCGCGCCTCATCCTGCTCAAAAACAGCGTGAACCAACGTCGTGAATTCTCTGACTTTGGAAGGATTTTCATGCCTGAATGCTGTAAAACCTTGATAGAAAACGTTAACTTCTATTTCGTCCTCTGTAAGAAAGACAGGGCCAGAATAAATATAAAAATCATTCACTCATATGGAATAGCTGGGATATTATAAATATGTTACTAACACTCTAACATTTGTCCAAAGTAAATGTTGCAAGATGCAGAATCGTGGGACGCCATTCTGAAAAGGCATAATGAGATTGCACAATAATTTGTAACATCGCTGACTATGCCCGCAAAGGAGGCTAATGTCGTCATCAATTCGTACCAAAAGAGTACATGATTCTTCAAACACCGGCCTAAAAGAAAGGCGCCTCAAGACAACACACATCATCAGAAACTCGTACCAAAAGAGTACGGCCTTCTCAATTATAAGCCTAAAAGAAGGGCGTCACGGGATCACATCTCGTAAAGAAGAGATAGAGTCTCGGGATGCAGTAAGTTCCGGAGGAACAAGGGGGGCCGTTTAGTCACTTAGGAAGTCGGTCACCGGGTTTAGGCGGGCGCGGAGCCTCAACCCCTCTCAGCAGAGATGCTGAGGGTTTAAAAAAAAAAATTTAGCATTCAAAGAAACTATTATTTCATATAAACTCACGGGCTGTTGTAGAATCCTTTCGAACAAACCATCCCCGAGACCTTATCTACTTATTTATAAAGAAGTTTCGCTTCAAAAATGTCGTATTTCGTAAATAGCAAATATATGTATTATTTTCTCACGGAATTAATATGAACAGGTTCATGCACGTCTAGGACGAAACCATTCAAGGTAAGAATTTGCTAATACAAAGTGTTTATAATTATTAATTTCAGTGTTATTTAATATGTGTGAATTTTTCCCTTTGCACCGTTCGAACAATTCTACTGGTTTGTCCCCAAACGGAAATGTTTTATTTCTAATACACGAATTCTTCTGGTGAACGTATTTTATTGTAACATAAATGTATAGATTATTAGGTTCGTTAGATGTTTTTATTACGTAATATTATGCAATTGTTTCCACACTGCTCCTATAAAAGAATTTGAAGTTATTACGATACACAACGGGGTCCTTCATCCATTAGACGAATCATGTGCCAATTCAACGACGTATTACGAATAGTATATATTGTATTTATCGAGATTTAGTCGCATTTATTATTTCTAGTGAGGTTTTTAGTATTGGTTCCAGGCGCCATTATGAGGCGGAAATAGTTCATATTCATAGCCCGACTGCAATAGGTATTTTTGTCGCGTAAGAGGTAGCACTTTTAGAAATGTAACTATGTTTTATGTTTCGTCCCTGACGGACAGGATGGTATAGCTGTGGCTATTTAGGTAATATACTTAGTAAATGCAAAGGGCATTAGGTATTTTCAATATAGTATGCGAACCCAAGATGTTAGAAATATTTTAGTTAATATTTTTAGTTAATTTTGCATTCAAAAGCGCACTTTTCAGTTAATAATTATTTTCAGTAAATGTATAGTTAGCACTGGCAGAGCATTAATATTGTATAGAATACATTATTTTTAATATTTCGTAGAAGGTATAATATTTTATTCCGCGATCCTTTTATAGTTACAGCATATCTGTCGACTTCAGCCGTTGCCACCCGCGCCATACAACTATTTTCGCTAACATCATACGGCAAATGACTTTATTCATTGCAATGAAATTTATATTATTTAATATTATTTTCTACGACGTATTTTTGACGGGTCACCCCATAGGATTCGTCACATTGCTTAGCCGCGGCCAGGAGTTGGCAAATTAATTGAATATAATAGCTAAAATTAAATATCAACTCGCGGCGATTAAGCAACGGCCTTTTAAATAAATTATTAATACAAAATTCATCGTTAATACGTTAGGAAGACCCCACTATCTACCTGGATCATCACAGTGCTTACCGTGACCAGGAGAACGATTTATATTGAAATACAATAAAATGCTTTATAATATTAATTGAACATCATTTCGACATTAAATACAGTCTGCTCGATTTGATTAGGATACCCTCTATCTGGATCATACCACCACAGTGGTGCCGTTGACCAGTCAGGAGCGTATTCGTTGGACTCATTTGCATAGTAAAAAAAAAAATCATTTTGGTTTAGTTAATATTATAAATGAAAGAAAATATTTGATTATAAAAGCGGTTTTATTTAAACAATCGCGGACCACGGTCCGTGACATCAAAGAAAAAAGATTGAGCATTTATGTGAACCACGTACTGAGATTTGTAGACAAACGTGATACTAGGTATTAGAAATTTCTTTAGGTTGTTTGTCATATAGATAGTTGGCATTTTTATTATTTAATATTTTGTGAACGAAAATTATTGTAGTAATTTTGGTCCTTGTGATATATTAGTTCGATTTTGGAATGCCTGTTTCTTTGTAAAAGTATTGCTCCATTTTATAGAATATGTGATTTATTTCATATCTCATTCATTTTATGTGGTTTGAATTCAAATGATTCACATTTGAAAAATATTTTAATAATTGTTTGAATGCGATCTCACAAGTAAGCCACCGTCACAATCTAAAAAAGACCATCGGGATTTGCGGATCGCAGTATAACAAATATGTAGTTAGGATTCAAACGATTCACGTTTGAAAGGTTTTAATTAGTGCATTTGTTTTCTCGCAAGTATGCCACTGTCACGGCCTAGGCCATCGGGATTTGCGAATCGCAGTGTAACAAATATGTAGTTGAGATTCAAACGATTCACATTTGAATGGTTTTAATTATTGCGTTTGTGTTTGTGTTTCGCAAATATACCACCGAACACGGCCAAAGCCGCCGGGTTTGCGAGCGCTGCGTGTTAGAGAGACCGGCGACGGTTTCCCTATAATACGCGAGCGGACACGTTTCGGCCCAAGCGTGGAAGATGCGGCAGAGACCCAAGACGTTTGAGCATTTAGCGTTTGATAAGTTTGACTATCGCGGTCGGGCGTATATGAACAGACTGTTTGCTTCGCGGATATGGACAGGTCGCGCCCGAAGAAATGCAAAGAAATATAGACTTGGAATGCGGGCAGATCACCGCGACAGATTTCAGCGCGCGCCACGGAGGGTTTATGATAGCTTAAAATTCGGTTTTAATTTAATCTCTTATATTAATATAAACTAATAATTAACCCACGCTAGATAAAATCTGTTCAGTGGCAAATATTTTCGCTTACGAGTTATGCAATAGTAATTAATAATAATAGCAGAAAATATAAAAGTAAAAATAAATATAAAAACCGGATAACAATTTAATAGAAAATATAAACACGAGAATATATGAATCTAAAAGAAAAGAAGATATAAAAATGAAAACTTTTAGTATACGGGTACACAGGAATTATATTAAACGGATTTTGCCATGTGAACATTTGATATATATTTTCTTTTATAAAAAAAATTATAAATCCGATGTTTTATAATATTTACTTTTCTCTTTCGGTTATGTACTTTTATGATACAAATGCGAAAAATATTTTAATAATTATCCGTCTGGTTTCATAATTAAAAATTAATATAAATTAATTTTAATTAAATTAAGGTTAATGTAAATTAAATAAATCCACACTTGTTATATATTTGTCTTATGGATATTAAAAAGGGTTTCTATATTTGAAAAAAAAAAGATCTTTAAATTCAGCTAAATTTTTACAGATAATAATTACACAAAAAATTAATTGATTATAGTATTCTCACAAATCTACTTATATTATTTGATAACTTTCACGTGCATGTTTCGGAGATACCTTTTTATCGTCAAGGTGTTATATACAAATTGTCCTAAAAAAATAAAATGTCAATCTACAATGTTGCTGAATTAATTGAAAAAAAAAAATAATTTCCTTCATTGATTTATTATGGTCCTTAATTATTTTAATTATCTAAATACGTTCTTAATTGTTATACACAGTTATATACGGTTCTGGTTATTCAAACTAATTATAATTTTTTTGTTGTATGCAGGATTGATAGACTTGTTCGTAATATAAACACAGACGCGTATTGTTGCACGAAGTTTCTTGTTTTGATCTAAAATTATTTTGATTTGAATTACAAGAATAAAATTGCTTCCATTTTTATTTACAAGACGGCCTGGCATATGAATTAAAATGGTCATACTACCGCCATCTAGCGGAAATCAGAGAAAGTTTTGAGCCTTCGCTAGTATTAGTCTATAGGAAGCGGTAATAGAGAGCGCAATATATATATTCTCTTAGTAACAAATAATTAAAAATTGGACTTCTTTGTTCTTTTTATATATATTCCTTTGTTTCGCTTCATTGCAACGTTAATTGAAATTGTTTTATCTTCATTAATATATATTATATTATAATATACGTTGATATAGCGTATTTATAGCCAGAGTAGAAATAAACAACAGCTTATTTGACTACAGAGATGAGATATGGTAGAAGGACAGTTGGCTTCTTTAATGATCATAAGGTTCACATTGTTCAGGGTTGATAATTGTTAAATGTTTACATCTCACTACTTCAAATTTCGTACGTATCTATATTGGGGTTGTTTTGGTTTTGGGCGCAATCTTCTTGGAAATAATACAAAAGTAAATCCGGAATTAACGATATGTGAGTTTCTTCAAGTTTTGAGAAGTCGTAACGCTATGATTGATTAAGCATTTATTGTTTTTACTATACATTGGGTGTATGTAGAAATCCTGTTGAATAGTGATAAAATAAAATAAAAAAGCAATTTTTCAGGAGAGCTTTTGAATTCTTCTGGAACATTTTGAAAAAAAAAAAAATTGAAAATAGATTTTTAGTAGATTAAATAGTAGTAGCATAACGAAATCATTAGCTTCATTCACCTTCATGCGTCGTCGTGACCATTACTTTTAGATTAGGGTAGGAAGATTAGTCGTTTGGATCTTGAATAGATTCCAGTCGTATAGCAAACCGAATTATACGTTAGGAATTCTTGATTCAGTTACACACATACATCTTCTGTGGATATCAGTGTTGGTGATGACTACTACAGCTAGTACAGATATTAGGGTTTACCTCTTCTGATTTGTAACAGTGTACTTCGTTAAACATGTTCGCGTTGTTAAAGGAAAACTTTAAAATTTTATAATGTTGAATATACTTGAGATTCTTTCATCAGCGGGGGGAAATATGGGGATGAATACATATAAGTAGAAATTGTTTTAGGTTTTCAATAAGTTTTGGGAGGTATAATATTACAGTTATACGGAGGAGTCGCGCCTGATTATTTGACAAACGCTTAACAATTTGGGGGAAGACAGGTTAGTAAGGAATAGTTATGGGAAACTTTTCTTGACATCTGGGTCCACTTCTTCTACAAACATGCGTCGTCTTTAGATATCACTCTTGAGGGTTGGCTGGAAAGTTAATTGAGACGGATAATGGTTATATATATACTCTTACGTTCTACAATTATCGAAGAGGTTGTTCCTACCCTTTTCTTCCTCTTCTTCTTCTTCGTCTTCTTCCTATTCGTATATGCTATCGGTTATATTTATAGATATATTTATATATTTTCTTTCCCCCTTTTTGTTATATTGACTTCAACAGCGTCTTCTTCTTCTTCGGTACGAAGGTTTTTTTTTTATTGATTATGTTCACTCTAGTCTTCTTCTTCTTTGAATACATACCGTTTATGCTTTACTTTTCAAACGCCTTCTCTTCTATAAATAGCAATTATTACAATACGTTGCAACTACTTTTTCGTCTTATGGTATATCTTTCGACTGCTTCTCTACTTTCTTCTTCTTCTTCTTTTTCTATTACTACATTCATTTCGTCTTCTTCCATTTATCTTATACTTTTCGACTGTTTTTCTACGTCTTTTCTTCGTCTTCTCTTCTTCTTTACCTTTTCTTCTTCTTCTTCTTTTCCTATTACTACATTATTTTCTTTTCTCTTTCTTCTCTTCTCTTTCTTCTTCTTCTTTTCCTATTCTCTTATTTCTTCTTTACTATTCGATTCTCCACTTTCTTCTTCTTCTTCTTTTCCTATAACTACATTCATTTCGTCTTCTTCCGTTTATCTTATACTTATCAACTGTTTTACTTCGTCTTCTCTTCATCTTCTTCTTCTTCTTTTCCTATAACTACATTCATGACTTCTTCTTCCGTTTATCTTATAATTTTCGAATGTTTTTCTACGTCTTTTCTTCATCTTCTTTTGTCCTTTACCTACTACTACATTCGCGTCTTCTTCTAATTTTATAACTTTCGACTTCTTCTTCTTCGTCTTTATCTACTACTACACTCGGTTGTGACTTTTCTTCTTTATCTTATGCCTTTCGGTGGATTCATTTTCTTCTTCTTCTGTCGTCATCCACTACTTTTGCGGCTTCTTCTTCCTCTTCTTCATCATATTACACCAACAATAAATTATGGCAGTCATTACAGTATACGTGGAATATTGAGGACAATTGGTTGATTCTACATAATAGGAAACGTTCTGCGCATATGCATAAGGTTCATAACACAGGTGGGGTACTAGAGTTCATTTTGTCGCGGTTTGCAATCATAGTAGGAATATGCGGTTGACCATTCACTCGGCTAAAATAGGACTATACGAGTTTCAGATAGAAGAGGTTGTATAGTTTGGGGGAAGGGGGAATAAGAATTGTATTACAAGATGGTGAACACTTGTCGGGGTACACCATGGTAGGATAGCAAGGAATAGTTATTGGAAACCTTCTTGACAACTGGGTTATGGTTGAAGCTCTACTTCTTTAACAGATATGCATCGTCTTTAGGCATCTCTTTTGAGGGTTAGCTGGACAGTTAGTTGAAACGACGTCCAACGGTTATTGAAGGGACTTGTTCATTTGCGACTAGTCATTAGAAAATTTGGAGGCGGACTGCACTTTTTCTTTTTAGAGTGGATAGCAAGTATCATCGTCATCATGTTTACTCGTGTACAGGAGATATTGAGATCGAAGGGTTTGCTCTATATATTAGGAAGCTGATTGTTAAGTTTATATGAATAGGTTGTACATTAATTCGTAGGTTAACATAATTCTGGAACTTCAGATTTATCGTAGCTCGCATTTCATAGGAGAAATATACAGTTAATATTTACTCGGTTGAGTTGGTTTGTATAGCTTGAAGGGGATGTGGGGAGTGTTAGTGGGAGTATATTCTGGGGGAAGGGAGGTATATGCTGGGGAAAGTAGTATAGAGTTGCGAGGTGGTGAACACTAGGAGTGTACCATTGTAAGGGAAGCAAGGAGGATAACAAAGTGGGGGAAGGGGCGTCTTATGGATTATTGATAACAGAATGGCGCTTGAGTGGTTAGCAGACACAATGATGAGATTACTGAGGCATTCAATCGATTATGGAGAATCGAACCTTTCCAATCAATTGAATAAAATAGATAAAGTCCAATTTTGCTTTCAAATCTTATATTTATATTAGTTGTACACTTTTCATTTGAATGACAAGCAGATGGTTTACAGTAGCTTAAATACGCAAAGAAGGTTCCGTTGAGAAGGAATTCGACCCTAATAGAAATATAGTACGCGGAGAAAGGAAAGAACAACGATTAATTTTCCAAGGAATTTTAGAAACTCTTAATAAGTATCACGAAATATACTATCCTATTGGGTTATTTAGCAGATAGGCTCGATCTGATAGATCATTCCTCTCTCTAAATAAGGGGGAAGCTGTGATGGTCGACATAGAGATAGATTTAATAAATTTAGAAAATCTTAAAATAATAATATTCAAAAAAGTCAAGTATGGACATCAAAAATATATTTCTTCTGTTTGGAATCGTTTAAAAGTAAAAGCCTGATACATTTCTTCTCAGGATTCTATGTATTACAAGAGGCTAACAAAATATTGAATATTCAGCTATACAAGTAATATTTCTTAGATCTTTATTATACCATAGATATAATTCTGTGTTAAATTAATATTGTTTGCCAATCCTAATAGACTCGACCTTGTGTGTAGGTGCGAACGAGCCTTTATTATTTATGAAACGGAACAGCAAGTCTCGCGTGTAGCGAGTGCTTTACTCTTATTTTAACGAAACGGACCAATCACAGGCACGCGTTACCTTTCGACGGGTTGAGCCGGAGGCGACCGTCCTGATGACTGAATCCGGCCAATGGCGAGCGCCGGCGGTGAGGTCATCGCGCATAGGATGAGTCACTGCACTAGCGTGGATTTCGCAGATATGGTGCAATCGAGACTATAAAAGGAGCGAACACGATATACTCAGCCCCTTCAGTTCGAGACCAGACTTGCGAGCGGGAGCGCTGCCCGACAGACTACCGACGGAGCCCTGAGTTCCAGAACAGCATTTGCGGACGGAGTTGCTGCCCGGACTTATGGAGGAATCTACCATTCATCAGTAGCAGAGAGGATCATACCGCCACTGTGTAACAGCTAAGGAACACATTTATATTATCTATCGATTAATTATTTTCACTATTGAAATGTATTTATTTTGGGAAGATTTAAAATCGGAGCAATAATGTATAATTAATATCACGATTTCTTGTGTGATCTTGGCTCAATTCGTACGGGAATATCTCCCAAACGAATATATTTTGATGCTTGGGGATTTTCATACCATTTGTATTAACAATTGATTTTACGGAGCTCTATAAGCAGTGCGTAATAGATTCATAATATTGTCGACGCGTTATGTATTGCATAACCAGATATCAATCCAAATCGTACGAGAAATTCTTCCGAACGAATATATTTTAAAGTATGGGGATTTTCAAACTATTTTTACTAATAATTGAATACACGTAATTCTATAAGAAATGCTTAGTAGCCTTATAATAATTGTGTTGCATAAGTATTGCGCAATCCGGTCTTCAGCCAAGTCTTTATGATTTGAGTACCTCGGTACATCTGGCTTAACAAGTAGCTTCAGAATGACGAGTAAAGGACAGAATGGGGAGATCTAACTAAAGATTGGGGATATCTGGTTTGTGTTAGCCTAGCTGGCTGAGGGGTGGATGATTGCCGGCACTTGGGCGTGGAACCCGCACAAGCCCCTGCAGGGCCCCTTAAAGGCGGGGTCCTCCTTGTTGCTCGGGGTCGTCAATAAACCGACCACCTAACCTCATCTGGCGCAAACTACTTAAACCAACAAAAAGGTTCCCTATGTCTTTGGAAGGATTTCCATGCTTGAATGCTGTAAAACCTTGATAGAAAACGTTAACTTCTATTTCGTCCTCTGTAAGAAAGACAGGGCCAGAATAAATATAAAAATCATTCACTCATATGGAATAGCTGGGATATTATAAATATGTTACTAACACTCTAACATTTGTCCAAAGTAAATGTTGCAAGATGCAGAATCGTGGGACGCCGCTCTGAAAAGGCATAATGAGATTGCACAATAATTTGTAACATCGCTGACTATGCCCGCAAAGGAGGCTAATGTCGTCATCAATTCGTACCAAAAGAGTACATGATTCTTCAAACATCGGCCTAAAAGAAAGGCGCCTCAAGACAACACTCATCATCAGAAACTCGTACCAAAAGAGTACGGCCATCTCAATTATAAGCCTAAAAGAAGGGCGTCACAGGATCACATCTCGTAAAGAGAGATAGAGTCTCGGGATGCAGTAAGTTCCGGAGGAGCAAGGGGGGTCGTTTAGTCTCTTAGGAAGTCGGCCACCGGGTCTAGGCGGGCG
>JADDOH010024211.1:0-88168 GCA_016648135.1 Agrypnia vestita
TCAGTTCGAGACCAGACTTGCGAGCGGGAGCGCTGCCCAACAGACTACCGACGGAGCCTTGCGTTCCAGAACAGCATTTGCGGACGGAGTTGCTGCCCGGACTTATGGAGGAATCTACCATTCATCAGTAGCAGAGAGGATCATACCGCCACTGTGTAACAGCTAAGGAACACATTTATATTATCTATCGATTAATTTTTTTCACTATTGAAATGTATTTATTTTGGGAAGATTTAAAATCGGAGCAATAATGTATAATTAATATCACGATTTCTTGTGTGATCTTGGCTCAATTCGTACGGGAATATCTCCCAAACGAATATATTTTGATGCTTGGGGATTTTCATACCATTTGTATTAACAATTGATTTTACGGAGCTCTATAAGCAGTGCGTAATAGATTCATAATATTGTCGACGCGTTATGTATTGCATAACCAGATATCAATCCAAATCGTACGAGAAATTCTTCCGAACGAATATATTTTAAAGTATGGGGATTTTCAAACTATTTTTACTAATAATTGAATACACGTAATTCTATAAGAAATGCTTAGTAGCCTTATAATAATTGTGTTGCATAAGTATTGCGCAATCCGGTCTTCAGCCCAGTCTTTATGATTTGAGTACCTCGGTACATCTGGCTTAACAAGTAGCTTCAGAATGACGAGTAAAGGACAGAATGGGGAGATCTAACTAAAGATTGGGGATATCTGGTTTGTGTTAGCCTAGCTGGCTGAGGGGTGGATGATTGCCGGCACTTGGGCGTGGAACCCGCACAAGCCCCTGCAGGGCCCCTTAAAGGCGGGGTCCTCCTTGTTGCTCGGGGTCGTCAATAAACCGACCACCTAACCTCATCTGGCGCAAACTACTTAAACCAACAAAAAGGTTCCCTTTGTCTTTGGAAGGATTTCCATGCTTGAATGCTGTAAAACCTTGATAGAAAACGTTAACTTCTATTTCGTCCTCTGTAAGAAAGACAGGGCCAGAATAAATATAAAAATCATTCACTCATATGGAATAGCTGGGATATTATAAATATGTTACTAACACTCTAACATTTGTCCAAAGTAAATGTTGCAAGATGCAGAATCGTGGGACGCCGCTCTGAAAAGGCATAATGAGATTGCACAATAATTTGTAACATCGCTGACTATGCCCGCAAAGGAGGCTAATGTCGTCATCAATTCGTACCAAAAGAGTACATGATTCTTCAAACACCGGCCTAAAAGAAAGGCGCCTCAAGACAACACACATCATCAGAAACTCGTACCAAAAGAGTACGGCCTTCTCAATTATAAGCCTAAAAGAAGGGCGTCACGGGATCACATCTCGTAAAGAAGAGATAGAGTCTCGGGATGCAGTAAGTTCCGGAGGAACAAGGGGGGCCGTTTAGTCACTTAGGAAGTCGGCCACCGGGTTTAGGCGGGCGCGGAGCCTCAACCCCTCTCAGCAGAGATGCTGAGGGTTTAAAAAAACCAAAATTTAGCATTCAAAGAAACTATTATTTCATATAAACTCACGGGCTGTTGTAGAATCCTTTCGAACAAACCATCCCCGAGACCTTATCTACTTATTTATAAAGAAGTTTCGTTTCAAAAATGTCTTATTTCGTAGATAGCAAATATATGTATTATTTTCCCCAGGAATTAATATGAACAGGTTCATACACGTCTAAGACGACACCATTCAAGGTAAGAATATGTTAATATAAAGTGTTTAAAATTATTAGTTTCAGTGTTATTTAATATGTGAATTTCTCCTCTTTATGCCGTTCGATTGATTTTATTGGGTTGTTTCCAAACGGAAATGTTTTATTTCTAATACACGAATTCTTCTGGTGAACGTATTTTATTGTAACATAAATGTATAGATTATTAGGTTCGTTAGATGATTTTATTACGTAATATTATGCAATTGTTTCCACACTGCTCCTATAAAAGAATTTGAAGTTATTACGATACACAACGGGGTCCTTCATCCATTAGACGAATCATGTGCCAATTCAACGACGTATTACGAATAGTATATATTGTATTTATCGAGATTTAGTCGCATTTATTATTTCTAGTGAGGTTTTTAGTATTGGTTCCAGGCGCCATTATGAGGCGGAAATAGTTCATATTCATAGCCCGACTGCAATAGGTATTTTTGTCGCGTAAGAGGTAGCACTTTTAGGAATATAACTGTGTTTTACGTTTCGTCCCTGACGGACAGGATGGTATAGCTGTGGCTATTTAGGTAATATACTTAGTAAATGCAAAGGGCAGTAGGTATTATCAATATAGTGTGCGAACCCAAGATGTTAGAATTATTTTAATACGTATTTTTAGTTAATTTATCGTATAGAACAATTTCTGATAGTATAGAACATTATTTCATATGAAAAGTTGAATTTTAGTAGTAGTAATATTTCTGTATTGAATATTTAATTTTTAACAACTGTATCGCTACATCATATGGTTGAAGTCGACCGGTTGCATCCTGTCGCTCAATCGCGCGCGCTCACATATAAGAATAATGAAATATTTGATAATCCAATATATTGTATTTTGAACGCGACGGTTTGCTACTTACTAACCTTCATTATTTAGTAGGACCCACATTAGGGTCATCTTACATCGTTAGCCGTGAAAAGAATATGATTTACATTGATTTGCAATGGAATGATTTGTATTATAGATTTGCTTCGCCTTATATATTCAACACACACCCCATGGGATGTCTAACTCTGGTGCCGGACCAGGAGCTATACTAAATTATTATTAAATGTATCAAGGCCGCGAGGACCCTCTATCTACCAGGGTCATCTCAGTGGTGCCGGTGACCAGATAGGAGCGTATTCGTTGGACTCATTTGCATAGTAAAAAAAAAAAAAAAAATCATTTTGGTTTAGTTAATATTATAAATGAAAGAAAATATTTGATTATAAAAGCGGTTTTATTTAAACAATCGCGGACCACGGTCCGTGACATCAAAGAAAAAAGATTAAGCATTTATGTGAACCACGTACTGAGATTTGTAGACAAACGTGATACTAGGTATTAGAAATTTCTTTAGGTTGTTTGTCATATAGACAGTTGGCATTTTTATTATTTAATATTTTGTGAACGAAAATTATTGTAGTAATTTTGGTCCTTGTGATATATTAGTTCGATTTTGGAATGCCTGTTTCTTTGTAAAAGTATTGCTCCATTTTATAGAATATGTGATTTATTTCATATCTCATTCATTTTATGTGGTTTGAATTCAAATGATTCACATTTGAAAAATATTTTAATAATTGTTTGAATGCGATCTCACAAGTAAGCCACCGTCACAATCTAAAAAAGACCATCGGGATTTGCGGATCGCAGTATAACAAATATGTAGTTAGGATTCAAACGATTCACGTTTGAAACGTTTTAATTATTGCATTTGTTTTCTCGTAAGTATGCCACTGTCACGGCCTAGGCCATCGGGATTTGCGAATCGCAGTGTAACAAATATGTAGTTGAGATTCAAACGATTCACATTTGAATGGTTTTAATTATTGCGTTTGTGTTTGTGTTTCGCAAATATACCACCGAACACGGCCAAAGCCGCCGGGTTTGCGAACGCTGTGTAATGGGAGAACACGCGCGACACGGCTTCCCATACAGTACCCTCCGGGTCATGTTTCGCCCGACCGCGTGAGTTCGTGAATAGACCCGAGACGTTTGAGGGTTTAAGGTTTAACAAGTTCGACCTTCGCGTTCGGGCTAGTACGAAAAGACAGTTAGCTACGCCGAACGGATTCGCACGGCGCCCGAAATGCAAAAATATACACCTGTATTACGGGCAGATCACCGCGACAGATTTCAGCGCGCGCCACGGAGGGTTTATGATAGCTTAAAATTCGGTTTTAATTTAATTTCTTATATTAATATAAACTAATAATTAACCCACGCTAGATAAAATCTGTTCAGTGGCAAATATTTTCGCTTACGAGTTATGCAGTAGTAATTAATATTAATAGCGGAAAAATATAAAAGTAAAAATAAATATAAAAACCGGATAACAATTTAGTAGAAAATATAAACACGAGAATATATGAATCGAAAGGAAGGGAATATATAAAAACGAAAACTTTTAGTATACGGGTACACAGCAATTATATTAAACGGATTTTGCCATGTGAACATTTGATATATATTTTATTTTATAAAAAAAATTATAAATCCGATGTTTTATAATATTTACTTTTCTCTTTCGGTTATGTACTTTTATGATACAAATGCAAAAATATTTTAATAATTATCCGTCTGGTTTCATAATTAAAAATTAATATAAATTAATTTTAATTAAATTGAGTTTAATGTAAATTAAATAAATCCACACTTGTTATATATTTGTCTTATGGATATTAAAAAGGGTTTCTATATTTGAAAAAAAAAAAAAGATCTTTAAATTCAGCTAAATTTTTACAGATAATAATTACACAAAAAATTAATTGATTATAGTATTCTTACAAATCTACTTATATTATTTGATAACTTTCACGTGCATGTTTCGGAGATACCTTTTTATCGTCAAGGTGTTTTATATTACAAATTGTCCTTAAAAATAAAATGTCAATCTACAATGTTGCTGAATTAATTGAAAAAAAATAATAATTTCCTTCATTGATTTATTATGGTTCTTAATTATTCTAATTATCTAAATGTGTTCTTAATTGTTATACACACTTATATACGGTTCTGGTTATTCAAACTAATTATAATTTCTTTGTTGTATGCAGGATTGATAGACTTGTTCGTAATATAAACACAAACGCGTATTGTTGCACGAAATAATTATTTGAGTTTCTTGTTTTGATCTAAAATTATTTTGATTTGAATTACAAGAATAAAATTGCTTCCATTTTTATTTACAAGACGGCCTGGCATATGAATTAAAATGGTCATACTACCGCCATCTAGCGGAAATCAGAGAAAGTTTTGAGCCTTCGCTAGTATTAGTCTATAGGAAGCGGTAATAGAGAGCGCAATATATATATTCTCTTAGTAACGAATAATTAAAAATTGGACTTCTTTGTTCTTTTTATATATATTCCTTTGTTTCGCTTCATTGCAACGTTAATTGAAATTGTTTTATCTTCATTAATATATATTATATTATAATATACGTTGATATAGCGTGTTTATAAGCAGAGTAGAAATAAACAACAGCTTATTTGACTACAGAGATGAGATATGGTAGAAGGACAGTTGGCTTCTTTAATGATCATAAGGTTCACATACAGGCTTGATAATTGTTAAATGTTTACATCTCACTACTTCAAATTTCGTACGTATCTATATTGGGGTTGTTTTGGTTTTGGGCGCAATCTTCTTGGAAATAATACAAAAGTAAATCCGGAATTAACGATATGTGAGTTTCTTCAAGTTTTGAGAAGTCGTAACGCTATGATTGATTAAGCATTTATTGTTTTTACTATACATTGGGTGTATGTAGAAATCCTGTTGAATAGTGATAAAATAAAATAAAAAAAGCAATTTTTCAGGAGAGCTTTTGAATTCTTCTGGAACATTTTGAAAAAAAAAATTTTTGAAAATAGATTTTACCGGGAGGACTTTGAAGAAAACCTTTTTATATAGTAATAGCATCATCATTAGATTCATCCACCTTCATGCGTCGTCGTGACCATTACTTTTAGATTAGGGTAGGAAGATTAGTCGGTTGGATCTTGAATAGATTCCAATCGTATAGCAAGCCGAATTATACGTTAGGAATTCTTGATTCAGTTACACACATACATCTTCTGTGGATATCAGTGTTGGTGACGACTACTACAGCTAGTACAGATATTAGGGTTCACCTCTACTGATTTGAACACTTTAAAATTTTATAATTTTATTTTACATATAAGTATGGGGATGATGAATACGGAACATATTAATAAAGTTGTTTTAGGTTTTCAATAAGTTTTGGGAGGAACGATATTACAGTTATACGGAGGAGTCGCGCCTGATTATTTGACAAACGCTTAACAATTTGGGGGAAGACAGGTTAGTAAGGAATAGTTATGGGAAACTTTTCTTGACATCTGGATGCACTTCTTCTACAAACATGCGTCGTCTTTAGATATCACTCTTGAGGGTTGGCTGGAAAGTTAATTGAGACGGATAATAGTTATATATACTTTTACGTTCTACAATTATCGAAGGGTTTGTTCCTATCCTTTTCTTCCTCTTCTTCTTCTTCTTATTCGTATATGCTAACGGTTATATATATATTTTCTTTCCCCTTTTATTTATATTGACTTCAATAGCGTCTTCTTCTTCTTCGGTACGAAGGTTTTTTTTTATTGGTTATGTTCACTCTAGTCTTCTTCTTCTTTGAATACATACCGTTTATGCTTCTCTTCTATAAATAGCAATTATTACAATACGTTGCAACTACTTTTCGTCTTATGGTATATCTTACGACTACTTCTCTACTTTCTTCTTCTTCTTCTTTTCCTATTACTACATTATTTTCTTCTTCTTCTTCTTTTCTTCTTCTTTCTTCTCTTTTCTTTCTTCTTCTTCTTCTTCTTTTCCTATAACTACATTCATTTCGTCTTCTTCCGTTTATCTTATACTTATCAACTGTTTTTCTTCGTCTTCTCTTCATCTTCTTCTTCTTCTTTTCCTATAACTACATTCATGTGTCGTCTTCTTCTGTTTATCTTATAATTTTAGACTCTTTTTCTACGTCTTTTCTTCATCTTCTTTTGTTCTTTACCTACTACTACATTCGCGTCTTCTTCTAATTTTATAACTTTCGACTTCTTCTTCTTCGTCTTTATCTATTACTACACTCGTTTGTGACTTTTCTTCTTTATCTTATGCCTTTCAATGGATTCATTTTCTTCTTCTTCTGTTGTCATCCAGTACTTTTGCGGCTTCTTCTTCTTCTTCTTCATCATATTACGCCAACAATAAATTATGGCAGTCAGTACAGTATACGTGGAATATTGAGGACAATTGGCTGTTTCTACATAGGAGGACATGTATTGCGCATATGAATAGAGTTCATAGCTCAGATGGGGTACAAGAGTTAATTTTGTCGCGGTTTGCAATCATAGTAGGAATATGCGGTTGACTATTCACTCGGTTAAAACGGGACGAAACGAGTTAGAAATAGAAGAGGGTGTATAGTTTGGGGGAAGGGTTTGCTCTTTATATTAGAAAGCTGGTTGTTAAGTTTATATGAATAGATTGTACATTAATTCGTAGGTTAACATAATTCTGGAACTTCAGATTTATCGTAGCTCGCATTTCATAGGAGAAATATACAGTTAATATTTACTCGGTTGAGTTGGTTTGTATAGCTTGAAGGGGATGTGGGGAGTGTTAGTGGGAGTATATTCTGGGGGAAGGGAGGTATATGCTGGGGAAAGTAGTATAGAGTTGCGAGGTGGTGAACACTAGGAGTGTACCATTGTAAGGGAAGCAAGGAGGATAACAAAGTGGGGGAAGGAGCGTTCCTTTTAAGTGTTGATAACAGGATGGAGCTTGAGTGGTTAGCAGACACAATGATGAGATTACTGAGGCATTCAATCGATTATGAAGAATCGAACCTTTTCAGTCAATTGAATAAAATGAGATACAGTCCCTTTTGCTTTCAAATCTTATATTTATATTAGTTGTACACTTTTCATTTGAATGACAGGCAGATGGTTTACAGTAGCTTTAAATACGCAAAAAGGATTCCATTGAAAAGGAATTCTACCCTAATAGAAATATAGTACGCGGGGAAAGGAAAGAACAACGATTTATTTTAAAAGGAATTTTAGAAACTCTTGATAAGTATCACGAGATATACTATCCTATTGGGTTATTTAGCAGATAGGCTTGGTCTGATAGATCATTCCTCTCTCTAAATAAGGGGGAAGCTGTGATGGTCGACATAGAGATAGATTTAATAAATTTAGAAAATCTTAAAATAATAATATTCAAAAAAGTCAAGTATGGACATCAAAAATATATTTCTTCTGTTTGGAATCGTTTAAAAGTAAAAGCCTGATATATTTCTCCTTAAGATTCTATGTATTACAAGAGGCTAACAAAATATTGAATATTCGGCTATACAAGTAATATTTCTTAGGTTTTTTATTATACCATAGATATAATTCTGTGTTGAATTAATATTGTTTGCCAATCCTAATAGACTCGACCTTGTGAGTAGGTGCGAACGAGCCTTTATTATTTATGAAACGGAACAGCAAGTCTCGCGTGTAGCGAGTGCTTTACTCTTATTTTAACGAAACGGACCAATCACAGGCACGCGTTACCTTTCGACGGGTTGAGCCGGAGGCGACCGTCCTGGTGACTGAATCCGGCCAATGGCGAGCGCCGGCGGTGAGGTCATCGCGCATAGGATGAGTCACTGCACTAGCGTGGATTTCAGAGGTATGGTGAAATCATTACTATAAAAGGAGCGAACACGATGTACTCAGCCCCTTCAGTTCGAGACCAGACTTGCGAGCGGGAGCGCTGCCCAACAGACTACCGACGGAGCCCTGAGTTCCAGAACAGCATTTGCGGACGGAGTTGCTGCCCGGACGTATGGAGGAATCTACCATTCATCAGTACCAGAGAGGATCATACCGCCACTGTGTAACAGCTAAGGAACACATTTATATTATCTATTACGGTTAATTATTTTCACTATCGAAATGTATTTATTTTGGGAATATTTGAGTTCGGAATAATTATGTGTAATTAAATATCACGATTGCTTGTGTGATATTGGTTCAAATCGTACAAGAATTCCGTTCCAAACGGGTGTATTTTTATGCAAAGCGAATTTCATACCGTTTATGCTAAAATTTGAATACACGGATTTCTATATGAATTACTTAGTAGCATTATAATAATTACTGTATTGCATAAGTATTGCGCAATCCGGTCTTCAGTTAACTCTTTATGATTTGAGTACCTCGGTACATCTAGCTTAACAAGTAGCTTCAGAATGACGAGTAAAGGACAGAATGGGGAAGTCTAACTAAAGATTGGGGATATCTGGTTTGTGTTAGCCTAGCTGGCTGAGGGGTGGATGATTGCCGGCACTTGGGCGTGGAACCCGCACAAGCCCCTGCAGGGCCCCTTAAAGGCGGGGTCCTCCTTGTTGCTCGGGGTCGTCAATAAACCGACCACCTAACCTCATCTGGCGCAAACTACTTAAACCAACAAAAAGGTTCCCTATGTCTTTGGAAGGATTTCCATGCTTGAATGCTGTAAAACCTTGATAGAAAACGTTAACTTCTATTTCGTCCTCTGTAAGAAAGACAGGGCCAGAATAAATATAAAAATCATTCACTCATATGGAATAGCTGGGATATTATAAATATGTTACTAACACTCTAACATTTGTCCAAAGTAAATGTTGCAAGATGCAGAATCGTGGGACGCCATTCTGAAAAGGCATAATGAGATTGCACAATAATTTGTAACATCGCTGACTATGCCCGCAAAGGAGGCTAATGTCGTCATCAATTCGTACCAAAAGAGTACATGATTCTTCAAACACCGGCCTAAAAGAAAGGCGCCTCAAGACAACACACATCATCAGAAACTCGTACCAAAAGAGTACGGCCTTCTCAATTATAAGCCTAAAAGAGGGGCGTCACGGGATCACATCTCGTAAAGAAGAGATAGAGTCTCGGGATGCAGTAAGTTCCGGAGGAACAAGGGGGGCCGTTTAGTCACTTAGGAAGTCGGCCACCGGGTTTAGGCGGGCGCGGGGCCTCTACCCCTCTCAGCAGAGATGCTGAGGGTTTAAAAAAAACCAAAATTTAGCATTCAAAGAAACTATTATTTCATATAAACTCACGGGCTGTTGTAGAATCCTTTCGAACAAACAATCCCCGAGACCTTATCTATTTATTCATAAAGAAGTTTCACTTCAAAAATGTGGTATTTCGTAGATAGCAAATATATGTATTATTTTCCCACGGAATTAATATGAACAGGTTCATACACGTCTGAGACGACACCATTCAAGGTAAGAATATGTTAATATAAAGTGTTTAAAATTATTAATTTCAGTGTTATTTAATATGTGAATTTCTCCTCTTTATGCCGTTCGATTGATTTTATTGGGTTGTTTCCAAACGGATATGTTTTATTTCTAATACACGAATTCTTCTGGTGAACGTATTTTATTGTAACATAAATGTATAGATTATTAGGTTCGTTAGATGTTTTTATTACGTAATATTATGCAATTGTTTCCACACTGCTCCTATAAAAGAATTTGAAGTTATTACGATACACAACGGGGTCCTTCATCCATTAGACGAATCATGTGCCAATTCAACGACGTATTACGAATAGTATATATTGTATTTATCGAGATTTAGTCGCATTTATTATTTCTAGTGAGGTTTTTAGTATTGGTTCCAGGCGCCATTATGAGGCGGAAATAGTTCATATTCATAGCTCGACTGCAATAGGTATTTTTGTCGCGTAAGAGGTAGCACTTATAGGAATATAACTGTGTTTTATGTTTCGTCCCTGACGGACAGGATGGAATAGCTGTGGCTATTTAGGTAATATATTTAGTAAATGCAAAGGGCATTAGGTATTGTCAATTTCGTATGCGAACCCAAGATGTTAGAAATATTTTAGTTCCTATAATTTCATTGAATATTTGCTGCAGAATAATATTTGATGAGAGAAGTAGTTAATATTCCATTCAAAGCAAAAGTTTTAGTCAATATCTTTATAGGTAATATTCAACAGCAAATTAGAAATATTTTAGTTAATTTTGCATTCAAAAGCGCACTTTTCAGTTAATAATTATTTTCAGTAAATGTATAGTTAGCACTGGCAGAGCATTAATATTGTATAGAATACATTATTTAATAGAAGAGAATATTTTATTCAGCGTTCATTATATAGTTACAACGCAATTTGCAGTCGTTATGCAGAGCGTCGCGCGCTCACATAAAAGAATAATAAAATATTTAATAATCCAATATATTGTATTTTGAACGCGACGTTTTGCTACTTACTAACCTTCATTATTTAGTAGGACCCACATTAGGGTCATCTTACATCGTTAGCCGTGAAAAGAATATGATTTACATTGATTTGCAATGGAATGATTTGTATTATAGATTTGCTTCGCCTTATATATTCAACACACACCCCATGGGATGTCTAACTCTGGTGCCGGACCAGGAGCTATACTAAATTATTATTAAATGTATCAAGTCCGATGCCCCGATTTGATTAGGGCCCACTATCTACAAGGATTATCACACTGTATGTCATCACCGATATGCAAATATTGGTGATGCGGAAAAAACTTGTTGAAATATTGAGAAAATCCAAAAGTCCTGCCGTTTTCCGAAGTAATCAAGATATAATACAGAAAGGGTGCAATTGTTTTAGAAAAAGCGAGCACCGGATATAATTGCATTTAGGAAGTCTTCATTCCTTGAATCAATTATAAGGGGACGGTCGGGGTGGGTCGGGGCGGGGCACAGAGAAGTCTGCACGGAGGGTTGTTGCCAAAGCAATGGCAACCGAATGAATGGCACCGATCGATAGCGCGGTATTGTATATTATAATGCTGGCGGTCACGCGAGCCTTGCTTCGGCCCAAATGGCATCCTACCCTCTTTCTTACGGCGGCCGTAATGACCAAATACTAACGAGACTTACTTTTCGACCACGCCGTGTGAACCGGAAAAATTGACCGAAATTAGGTCAAGAAAGGGTTTCACGGCAAAAATTACCATTATTACGATTTCAAATGCTCGCGAGTTTGTCGAGTCGGCAAATGTAATATTTTGCTCCCAATTCAAAAATGTCAATCTGAGTTAAAAATATAACTTCTGACAAACGAGCAGATAACTCGAACACCATTTTTAACAATGAATATATTTAGTCGGCACTTATACTTACTTTTAAGCGTAAAATAATAAGATCTTGCGGAGGGTTTACAACTCAAACCGAATAAGTTAACCGGTGAATGGAGTATACTAAAGAACCTAAAACCTAGGGAACGGTATGCCGCCCTGATATTCTGAATGAAGTGAAAGCAAGGAGGCTACAGTGGGCGGGACACATAGCGAGAGGTGATGAGCCTTGCAACACGCAATGTCAAGACAAACCCGCAAGAGCCAGAGTAGACTGTTATACGATTTCACAAAGGCAATTTAAAAGGATGAATGGCGATTTATTGCGGTCATGGACTTCCGAGTCCTATCAGGCTACTAAAGAAGGAGAAGTTTTCCTTTTTTGAGCCTACCCAAGTAAAATACATCACGAAACTACATAAAAAAGTGCGTAACTGTTTATATAATAATATAATATTGATAAAATTAAATAATTGTTTACAATATATACTGTTTCTGTCTCCTACTAAATAAGAGAACATCATATAAACGTGAAAGGAATGCTGTTTGAAAAAACAAAATAAAATAAAATGATGATAAATATAATGAATACAAGAAGAGGCTGGGTGAACGAGAAAAACATAGACTGTGCAGGTGAGATAAGATGCATGTGTCTGATTTCCTTTTAAATCATTACCGAATGTCGCAATACTTAATAGGTAGATGTCTAAATTACTAGCCGAAAATGTATAAGCAACAATGTTCTAAGATTTATAGTTACGGAGATAAGCGACTTAAAATTTGCATTAGTTTTTCAAAATTTCTAAATTATCTTCTGGAAAACGTTGGAGTACATACTATACTTCATATAAATTGAATTGAGTATACTTGACATTAATAATATGTTAAATAAATTAATGATAACATTTTTACCGCATCTTTCTGGAATAATCTTGACAAAAATTGATTGCTCTTTTTACCTAAACATTGAAAGAAAAATGAAAATTCCGTAAAAAATACATCAAAAGCATACATGTTGCTTTTTTTTTGGATTTTCCTTCAATTATATTGCGCTCTTTCATTGCTTTAATTAAAGTTAGGTCCAATTCAGGCCCAGTTTTTGTGTATTTCAATTGATTGCACAAGATTCTTCTTCCATTTCCTTTAATGTGTAACTGGATCTATTTGGTTATATTTGAAGGAACATTAAATATTATTAATGTACAGAAAGAAGGTGGAGTTTTTTTAAAACCACTCGGATTATCACCGATTGACCACCACACACTCGGATTATCTCAATTTATGAATCTGGATAATCTGTATAAATCAACACAACTATTTGACAGAGAGTCTTTTAATATATTTACACTGAATTTATTCAAATAAGGTATAATGCTATTTTTAAATACTTGGTGCCATAGAGTAGGTACGTGTGTAGTACAAGCATAAAAATAATAATTATTTATTACTTGTTTTATTACGAACTGTAATGTTCTTGTGTTAAAAAATTAAACAAAGCAAAGGCGATTGGACTAAAACGTAGGAAGTAGTTTGTCAAATAATAAAACAACAATGTGCTATGCACTTTAGAATAAGGGATAAAAACCTTTGTAGTAAAAGTATACTAAAACTGAGCCGAAACGTAGGTCCCCCTTATCATTTGACTGATTGCAGGAATCAGCAGAATGCGAAGCGGAAGACAAATGGTTAACATTAAGATAATAATTTACCCAGCAATGAATAAACGTGGGAAGAAGAAGTTTAAGTATTTGCTTTATTATTGCTGAGCAATTGGCTGCTTACAACATATTATAATTATTTAATAATGGTAGGGTTAAAATTTTGGCAGCAGTAAACATTTGAATCTTCAATATTCAGTCTTACTAAATAAATGTCATCCAACGTACAGAGAGAGAGAGACCGCCCTGCCGACCCCCAAAACTTAAAACTTACCCTACTCTCTATACATATTCATAATAAATATACACATAACAAGTACAGGCTGAGAAATGTAACAAAGGAAAATCGACTTTCATATTTTACGGTCAAAGGTTCTCTCTTTTCGGCAAATTAAATTATTGCTTTATGCCAATGCGTTGCATAAGAATTTATTTTGGGGAATAAACTAAACTGACAAAATTTTGTCACAATGTAACATATTATATACGTTACTGGTATGCATAAATTAACTTAAAATTTAAAGCTGTTTTGAATAACGGAAGCTTTTTCTACTATTCATCATAAAATAATATATTTTTTTAAATCTTTTAGATACACAAATTTGGATATATGAGGATGTAATTATCCTGTTATATATCGCGTACCAAATGCATCCAATATCTATCAATGTTTATTTCCATTTCTCTTATGTGGACGCAAAAGAAGACGCCAAACAATGCTCTCTGTGTATTGCTTGCAACGCTTTATGCTAAGCTCAGCCCGCAATCAGCATCGGCACCGTTTATCATTTAAACTTAAGCTTCGAGACAGACAGACAGACAGGCAGAGAGTATATGAGATATTAGATTCTAATATTCCTTTTACTTTCCAGAATAATGGCCAGCCTAGGGGTATATTTGGACTCCATTTTCTCTATAGACTTACCTTCTTTTAATACTGAATTGTATTTTCAAATACATTTGGCTGACGTAAATTTATTGAATCAAAAGTGAATGCTTGAGTCAATCAAATTTACACATTTCGTAAATTACAATTCAGAAATCATAACAAAATCAAAAAAGTGTTAGGTGTGCTGTCAAAAATATTTTAATTAAAGATGAAAACGTGTCGTATTATTTTTAACTAAATGTTGTAATAATCAATTTGATACTTTATAAGTTATATAAGAAGTGTAATTTGATTATGAAATATTTGTTAAATCTCTTTTTGCAAAAGATTGTAAGTCGAAAGATCTTATTTATCAATTATAATTTATTAACATCAAAAATAAGAGAGCTTCATTTTTACTGAAAACGTCTCAGATTTACATATTATAAACATTATAAAAAATACACAAAAAACCATAGAAAACAATTTAATTTTATGATTTAAAATAATTTTATATATCTGTTTTAAGAAAAAAAAAATTACAAATAATTTTCTAAAGCGAATGAAACATATTTTTGTATAAAATTTCTCACTGAAAACTCCGTCAAAGAAATGCAATATATGATAATTTAGTGGAAGAGGAAATTTGTACTGTAAAGTTTGCAGTGCTCCAATTAATTATGCATGTGCATCTACGTGGGATGTTAGCGCCGTCACGGCAGCATTATTGCTAATTGTTTTGGAATTTTAATTCTGCATTCTAGTTTTAAAACTGCTTTAATTTCTAACATATTAATATGTTGACAGAAAAAGAAATTAAAAGTATATATAATGGTTTATAAGGATTTAATTTCTCTCTCTTTTTATCGATAAGCTCATGACTCACCTTGAGCACGATTTATCATACATATGACTTATCATGTGCATGAACATCTTGGTTCTTTCTTCAACATCTAAAGACCAAACTGCTTTCCTCCAATCTTAGCGAACCTGGGCCTTGCTTAGAGCGACGAGAAACGAGGCTCCGATCATGTCTCTGACATGGTCTGGATCTCTATTGGAAACTGATCTTTGTTCCAGTTTTATCTCTAATTCTAATTTGTTCTATATCTCTAATGCTAACTTATTCTAAATCCATCTATTCCATATCCCCTTTTCTATATTTCTAATATTATTTCTCTAATTCTAACTAATTCTCATTCCCTCTATTATATATCTCTATACCTCGTATTCTATATCTCTAATTCTATACCTATATATATTCAATATCACTAATTCTAACTAATTCTCGTTCCCAGTGATCATTAATTCTCCAGATTTGCTTCAGTCTGCTCCTCTGCTATCAATATGCTCAAAATATGAAAGAATCATTTTCCTGCATATAGTGGAAATTATTTTTTAGTCCGGAGTTCCTGTGAAATTCCTGAGGCATTCTTTCATCCTACAATCCTGCATGCTTTCTTCTTTTGGTCGTTTTCAGGGGCCAAGTTTCTATTTCTTACAGAGCTATGCTAATTACCAGGATTTCTAATCAGATAACTTTTACGTTGAGATGAAGCAGTTCTTTTTTTTAGTCAGTTTCAGCTTCAGCTTCATGTCCATTCGGAACCTAATACCTTCCATTTCTCGATATGTATATGTTTAATTTTTATTAAATCAATTCATTTATTTAATTCACATCATTTGATCTACACAAAAATGCAGTACGCTGTGCGTGGTTTTGCCATCGCCAGTTTCAAAAATGTAAACAAACCGTATGATTTTTTTTTAAGGAAACAAGATATACCGATTATTTTTAAATAAATTAAGATAATATTTAATGTAAAGATAAATTACATGCGTATAAACATTATTTAACATTCCAGTAACGATCGAAATGTACATTTTCTTCATCAGTGTATTTTTGAAGTTTAATTTCTAGGTTAGAAAGTACTTATGGTTGGAAGTATGTTATAAATAAACGCATACACGACAAAGCATCATCTATATTATGTTGCAAAATGCATTGCGAGGTTTTTCCATTGCCAATTTGAAAAATAACAAAATCGTATGATTTTTTTTCAGGAAACGAGGTTAACATTTATTTTAAAAATTATTTTAAAAAAACATTATTTTAAATTATATTATAAAAAAGCTATTATTTAACGTAGAAATATTGTGTAAATACTATTTAACATTTAAAGAAGGTATATATCTACTGATATTTATAAATTTTTTTTTTACGTCAATTTAATTTTTTTCATTGCAGGCAAGTATATTTTTGACTTTTATTTTCGTGGTTGGAATATACCTGTGATTGAAAATGTGGCAATCTCGAACGCATACATGTATACGTATTTTTATTATAATTATTCCAAAAACGACACGTGCAGTGCAGCACATTGTCATTAAGAGTTTCAAAAAATATCTAAATGTGAAATATGAAAAGCGGCAGGCAATAGGCGATAGCTATTGCAGATACTAATAGTAGCGTAGCGACCAATATCGGCCGTGTTGCGGCTAGTTTGGCCGGTAGCCAATAACAGACGCTTAGCGACCAAGTAACGGGCGCCAATGAGCGCGCAGCGGCCATTATAACCACCAACAAGGCCTAGCAGCAAGCAATCAGCAATCAATTGCTTAATTACAAGTATAGATTTATTTATGCTGAGAACAAATGAAATCATCAAAAAATTGAAAAAGTTCCTTCCACGTTACCTCCACGAAGCATGAGGAGTTTGAAGGTGGGTTGAGTAGGTATGGTTACCGCACGAAATGAAACCTAATAATACGGACATATTTATGAGGCCTTAATTCATGTGAATTAATAAATCATTTTGGTTAATTCTGTAATAATAAATACTGTTAATAATTTTTGTTTTTCTGACATAATATATTTTTGGCAATCTGACATAATGTACCACGTAACAAGCGACATGTTTTAAAATATAATTGGAATGAAAACAATATTTGACTTGTGAGAAATTAACATTATGTAAATTTTCAGTAGCCAGGTTTCAAATAATTAAAGAGATATTTTTAGGTGAAGGTAGTTTTATATTATAGAATTAATAATTATTTCTCATACTTTTTTGTGTTAAATGTAAGACGATTTATAAAAAATTCTTGTATATTTTAAATGAATAAATATGGTAATTTAACGTTTGATTTTAAATATACAATGTATGTCAACTGATTGTTCTAAAAATCATTGAATTCTTTGATAGAGGAAACGTCTGTGTAACCGGCTGTAAAAGAGGTGTATTTTAGGAAAAAAAATATTTGCTGAATCGCGCTATTGAAAAAATTGCTTTAATAACTTTAGTAGGCACGTCAAAAAGCACAAAAGATATTCCTTTTATAATTAAATTTTATAAAATGTTAAATGATTAAGCCAGGTGGTCGAAAGTTTCGAATGTTGATATTTCAAAATTAACAATTGAATTTTTTTTCTTTTATTTAATATATTTTTTGTTTGCAATTGCCGAACCATAACTAACCCTGCAGCAGCTTGATTTTGCTATACTTAAATTTATTATTCTAGGTTTCGCAGGCATTGTTTAGATATTTTTTAATTTTTTGGTCGAAATAGTTATTTTTAAAAATAAAATAACGCTCTCACTCTGCCCCTTTGTATGTATTGTAGCTTTATAGATTGAAGGTAAAGCTTTCAATTTTTTACTTTAAATAAATGATAAAATTTATTTTAAATTCAGTATTTTTGATAACTAAATTCTGAATTAATTTTAACAACTTATTAATGTTTATTTTTAATATTGTTTTGGTTTAAGGTAGATATTTTTTATTGATAAATGTATATCTATAGAGAATATAAATAAAATAAAAAATTTAAAAATAAATTTTGCTGGATATAAATGTTTTATCAATTTATAATATAATTTATCGAATTATTAACACCTTTTTTAATATCTTTCTTCCTAGAGTAACCTACCATTTTACTTCAATACTGAAATCAATAACCGGTTTTTTCATTCATTCACAAGTTAATAACAGGATTAAATGTTAAATGTAATACTTTTGTATTCGGGAGATCTTGATCTAAGGATATTATTTCAGGTAGTTTCTTGAAAGTCAATGTCACAATACAATGTTTTAAACCGAAAATATTTCAAAACCAATCAATGAATCAATTAAAAAGGTTAATCGAAAAATCTAACTGTCGAAAAAATATTTTAACAAAAATATCACCGGGATACGATGCCGAAACTTTTCCGCTCCGGGAAATGCAATCCGGTGTTAACCCTTAAAGATTTATAAAAAATTAAAACTTATGTATCTATATAGTTTTATGTGCGTACTTTTAAGGGATATTATGCCACGTATATCTGACCTCTCTGGCCGAGCATTGGATCTCATTGCAAGGTCTAAAATTTGGCCTGATGGGATGATTAAAGAGTTAAGGTTGTTATTACGGTCGTTAGACATATTTAACTGTAATTAGTAGCGGATATTTTATTTTTGTAGAAGAAGTGAATACTCCACAACAAAGTGCATATAATTTACGCCATAGAAAGCAGTAATTAGTCCGACCTCCACCTCCGCGGGTAAAGGTCGTCCTCCTGATGACGTTGAATAAGCATTCAACGAAACGTCAAGAATCGTACTGATGGGATGAGGTTAAGCTTATGTAAGGTTACGTAACAATGAACCGGAACGTCGGGAATCGTACTGATGGGATGAGGTTAAGCTTATGTAAGGTTACGTAACAATGAACCGGAACGTCGGGAATCGTACTGATGGGATGAGGTTAAGCTTTATGTAAGGTTACGTAACAATGAACTGGAACGTCGGGAATCGTACTGATAGGATGAGGTTAAGCTTATGTAAGGTTACGTAACAATGAACCGGAACGTCGGGAATCGTACTGATGGGATAAGGTTAAGCTTATGTAAGGTTACGTAACAATGAACCGGAACGTCGGGAATCGTACTGATGGGATGAGGTTAAGCTTATGTAACGTTACGTAACAATGAACCGGAACGTCGGTCAGAGAGGTTAGATATACTCAGCAGAATATTCAGGAAAACTGCACACATTTTGAATGGCCGTGAAAATCGGAGATTATTTTTATATATACAGTCATTCATAAATGATATATCGTCATTTGGGGTCAATAGAGATACACTTCACCTTTCAACATTCACTAACTTTACAAAAGTTGAGACAAGTGCTATTATTATCTCTATTATCGCTCTAGTAATTTATTACTGAACTACGACTCTACATTTCAAATATAACGATACAATAAGATTTTTGGTCAGTCTCTTATTACCAGAAAGTGGGGACAATGGAGACACTAAACGCAAAATACATACCAGGGATATGAAAAATGAAGATAGATACTTTTTCTTTTATAGTTTTTGAATAAAACTAAAATTTTATTGAAAAGAAATGCCATTTATATTAAAAGTCAAAATTTGACAAAAAGACTAGAGTTAAATATATCTTTAATTACTTCTTGAATTAGGTTTTTAGATACGTGGCATTATGATGATGGGTTCTGAAATACAAAGAAAGCAAGATTTACGATAATAATGAAAAAAAACTTTTTATTGTAAATATTCAAAAATGGTTTTTGTTGTCTCTATTTACAAACAGATTGTCTCTATTGACCATGATGACCTCTCTATTAACCTCGTATAGGGTCTCTATTCACCTCAATGCCAATGGAGTCTCTAATAACCACGATTTTCTTTCAAAACGAGTCTTTTGATTTCATTCATCTAGATTTGCAAATATAAACAAAAACTGGAAAAAATATATGCAAGAGGTAGAAAAATGTTTTTGTTTCTTGCGAAAATACAAAAAAAAAAAATTTATCCACTTTTTCCAAAGATTTTAGTGAAGTTTCTGACGATAAATTCGACACCCGTACATACTTTCTTATGTCAGATGTTTCTAGACATTTTGAAAAATGTTTTTCAAAGTTACCTGTTGTCATATTCAAGTCTGTATTACCACCTAATAAAAATATAACGAGAACTTTTTGCCAAATTTCATTTAATGCCTGTAAATTCACGCTGTTTCTATTGACCCCAAATTACGGTATCTAATATTCCATTTTCAAAAAGCATTAATTATATATAATAATTGCTTAATAAGTATTAAAAATATTTCAATTAAATTTTCATGATTCAAGAAAAAGCATGACACACTGGTACGTACCACTTGAAACAAAATTACAGTTGTTATTGCTTACCGACACACGTGACTAAGTTCTTGGTATATGACGTCAGGCGTTTTAAAAAACAAAATTATATTTACTTCTCAGTGCTGCGGTGTGACTCAGCTCCCCCCCCCCCCTACCTTAGGCTATAACCTTCTCACGGATTTTATCAGATCATGATCCAATTGCATGCGAGCTCATATCTCCCTACGAGCAAGTGTTGGAATAATTAGGGCTGAACTTCATTCGATCGTATTCTAATAATTAATCTGGTAGGCGTGGCCTTTGAGTAGGTACCGACGATTTACAAACAGATAGTATATATTGTCGTTTTTCCCAAGCCTTTAAAAGGAAATGCTGAAATTTCTCAGAAATTAACCAATCCCTGACCTAATTAGAAATATCAATAAATTTCTACCGAATGTATGAATACAGTTTATCTTAAAACATAAACGTAAATAATTCCAATATACAATTTAACATATTGCGCTAGAGGTATGGAAACAGAAGTTATCTGAATTTTTTGACAAATTCATTTGATACACAAGCATTCGTTAAATGTTATCCATTATCATTGTTCAAAATTGACAATCACTTATAATAGTACAACCCCTGATGGTTTTTGTTCTTTCAAACATGTTCAAATGTGTATTCGGGTTTCCTCAATTGACAGTATGGTCGCTATACTCAAAGGCCATGACCAGTGTCCCCATACTGATTAATCTAAAAGGTAGTAATTTCGCGGCGGCAAAAATCCATCTAACTAATGAAGAAAAATATTTTCTTTCTTCCGTTCTTCAAATAGTTTAATTACACGAAACCGGGGGCGAATATTTAAAATTCCGTTATTAAAATGCGTTGATTTTGTATAAATAGGTATATGTAATAAATGTATGATTGTATGAAAAATCTTTGAAATGTGATACGAATAACGAAAAAAATGTAATATGAATTTATTGTAATGGATTCTAATTTAAACAAGAGATTTGAATTCATTCCAGGATAAACTTGACGCAGTAACCGAGATTACCTTTAAAATAAGAAAAAGTTTTTAACCCCTGTTTATGGTTGGTAATTTGAAGGTGAAGTAGGAGAAGAGAAAATAAATTAAAAGAGTACTGTTAGTTGAACGACTTTTTGAAGGTCTTGACCTCATATCTTGCTAGTAAACTGTAGTTATTTTTGCTAGAAATTAAGTTCACCGCGTCCACTTGAACCCACCGTCAGCATTTCGTGTTCACGTCATTCGTTGACCCTTTCTAATCTGCACGACATTTCAAGGATATCTGACCCTTACGATGACAATTCTAATATTTTGTGGATTCTAATATTCTACGACGATACTAACATATAACTCAATATTTATTTATTTTTATTCAGAAAAAAATATGAAAGACCCGATTTAATTTTCATGTAAATATATGAAAATTTGGATAATAAAAGTAAATTTATATGAAATTATATTCCTATTTATAACTAACTGTTCATACCTGGCGTTGCATAGGTTAAGGATTAAGTTAAAAATGAGTTTGTGGGAGGAAACAAAGATTCCATTGTTTAGCAAAGTCTCCAATAAAAACAATGTTTGCATTTAATCTAGGTTGGGATAGATGTCCAAGAGGAAATGTCGTTTACTTGTCAGGTTTTAAAGAATAAGTATTCATAATTTCAGATCGGTAAACGGTGGACTAAAAATGTATCAGGGGAGGGGGTGGGGTAAAAGTGGAGGGGGGAAAATTTGGTTTTGTTATCCGCCCAGATCCTATTGAATAAGTATTCAAAATTTGAGTCAGATCGGACAAACGGTGTAAAGGGGGAGGGTGGAAATGTCGCCTATATTACTCGACGGGTCTTAAAGAATAAAGACGGATAAATAGACGGTGTAGATTTGTACAGAAAATATATCGGGTGCGTGGAAGGGGTATATGGGAGACGGGTAAATGTCGCTTATGTTATCCGCCGGGTCCTGAATAATATGTTTGCAAAATTTGGATCATATCGATCGAACACTACAGATTTGCATTGAAAATACTACAGGGGAAGGGAGAAATGTCACAGGGAGGAAATGTCGCCTTTGTTACTCGCCGGGTCCTTCATCATAAATATGCAAAAATTGTGTTAGAGATCGCTCAAACGGTACAGATTTGTACAGAAAATATATCAGGAGGTGGAGTAGGGTAAAGAGGGAGGTGGTTAATATCGCTAATGTTATCCGCCAGGTCCTAAGAAATAAACAAAATTTGAATTGAATCGAACAAACGCATGGCGCTGTTTTACAAAAAAGAATTTTTTTAGTATAGTTCTAAATATTTTCTCATACCCGTATAAACGTAGGTACGTGTGTTTTTTTTTCAAATAATTTGTGCGAAATCGAATGGATGTGTGTCAAAATTTCAAAGCAATAGTTGAAGAACTTTAGGAGATTTAAGATTTTGGACAATCGAATATTTACATTTTTATTTATATTAATAAATAAATAAAAAATATACAAAAAAGTAGGTATACAAAAACATCCTGAGTTTGTAAATAGATTCTACGACAGCTTGAATAATTTAAAAATAAATATAAGTCGATTCTGAGAAAGTTATAGTTTCTAAATTAAAATATGCTGATGTTTCACTCATAGGTTTGTTGACTCTTTCATTTTTTACTTTATATGTTGTTTTATTCAATCAATTGTTTTTTTGATTGATTGCTTTTTTGTATATTAATAGTGTATAAAGTATAAGAATTTATCTTTATTTTTCTAATTCTTTCAAAGGTGTTACGCACCGTATGCATACACAAATAAATTAACAACCAACATTACTAAAATAAATATTACTGTTCCGAATAACAAATATACCTGTCTTTAATTTTAAAAAATTAAATGCCTTCAGAAAACATAATTGAAATTTAGTTCACTTTTTTTTTTAAATAGGGATATGAACACGGAATACGTCTCGCATCAATATTCTTATTATTTTCACAATAGGCTAAACGCTTATGCTGTGAAAGTAGGACTATCTTGCTGTCCTGGAATGGGGCTCGAACCACCAACCACCAGATCACTAGGCGAGCGTCATGGCCCTAATACTTACAAGCTGAGATGAGCTACACGATAAGATGTGTTAATATCTTCACGTGTGATATGCGAATGGCATTGGGATTTTTTGAAGATGTATATTAAGAAATAAAGTTATGTAAACATTGTAATATAACTATTTGCAAAGAATTCTATTAAAAATCTCTTGGATATGATTGTTAGTAACATTCAACTCTATCACTGACTAAAAATAATTAATATAACATCAAATAATAATCCTTTGTAATATAAATGAATGTGATTTTCGAAAAAAAAAATTTCACATTGTTTATGAGACTTTTATGAGTAAATATATCAATAATTTTGAGGTAAAGACTCGATTTCTAAAAATATTAAGTCTATAAAGGAAAGCCTTTTGGTGTACAGCTTATTCACTAATCTATGATTATAATATTTTAAATAAAAATGTAGGCTACGGTTATTTTGGATAACTGTAAATATCAATTATCTCTCGTATGTACCTAAGGGGAGTAATTTCCCAAATTTAATAGAGAATGAATATTCCAGACGAACTGCCCTTCTCCCTACCTTCCTGATTATCGCTGTGTTTAAGGCAAATACAACACAAAGAGAAGAGGAATGCTTTGTGTTACGAGATATAAATCACGAAATCTGTAAGGGTGCGACTTCTTTGCAATTAAAAAGCTTAATTTTTTATGATACTTTTTATATTCGTAAAAATCATTTAGTTTTAAATATTTTCGTTTCAAAAGTACAATAAATCTTGCACTGTGCACTACTTTATTTCAATTTCAATTAGCGAAGGCTTAAAGGGCTTAAAGTTTTTTTTTAATTTAATAACAAAACACTTGTAATTTAATATAAAAAATGTAATTGTGAATATATTGAAAACGTCGCCCTTTATTTTTTATTTAGCCATTTTGCTTTTTGCGCCTCGGAATACATTTCGAATTAAAGAACCGAAAAGTATATTAAATTAACAATTAACATGCCAACTACTTACAGTGTTTCTACAATGAATCCGCTTTTTTTAAAAATCGTAGAAGTATACTGTTTTATATTTAATAATGCAATGCAATATTCAATGTGTGAATCAAATATGAATCTCGAAATAATGCCGTTTAGAACGATAAGCTCGAAAGTTAATCGAATGTAATCAAAAATTTGAATTGAGTGTACAACTTTAGAAGATTTAAGATTTTGGGCAATCAAATATAAACATTTTTATTTATATAACTAAATCGGAGGTTTATAAAAATAAAGTAAGTATCTATACAAAAACATCTTCGTATTTGAATTCAACGTTGTGCCAAAACTTCAAAGTAATCGGTGAAGAACTTTCAGAGATTAGCGATTTTGTACAAACGAACACTACATTTTTATTTATATAGATTATCATTGTGTACCGTATGAAGAAAGTGACAATAATTATATTTTCTAAATGTGAGGTACATTAAAGAGGCTTTAATGAAAATAAATAAAATGTCGGTAGACACCCAAGAGGTGTCTAATTTCCCTACCCTTTTAGGCGCTTTTTCAGTAGATTGAGACCATTGTCAACAAGTACACGAGCTTTTTATTCACTGAAATATCACAACCTTTAGTCAAAGCACCGAGTACAAAATGTTCTTCACGCTCTATATAGCCTGTGTGCCATGGTCTCAATAAGGCTGGCAAATGCTATTAACCGGGAGCACGGTAACTACCTAACAACACCCTTCTAGGGCGGGGGTTGACGGTATCATAGAATACATCGCCACTCTATTCGGATATCATTATAATAATTTTGTTTTATTATTATATTTGATAAAATGAATGGCAGTGTTATACAGGTGTTTCAGAGAAGTACGAATGAAGCCTGTACTGAGGGGGACATTTCTAGCAACCCATTGTAGTCAAATAGGAAAAGCCGAAAATCAACGTATATTTTCAAAATTATACGATTCTTCCCGAACTTTACTATACTAATGTATCACATAAGTTAAGTATCATGCCAGTTATTTTTTTTGTCGGTAATTAAAAAAGTTTAATTAATTAATTAATTAAATTATAAAATTTTAATTTCCGGCAAAAAATCGAAATTCTTTTTTTGCGAAAGTTAACATTCAAGTAAGTGCGGTGATGTTCCATCATCGGTCTGAATACTTATTCTTTTACTTATATAGTTTGCAAGTAATATCTACCTTACATTTTTTTTGGACTGCCATCTGTGGACACCCTGCACATTGCATTTAAAAAAAAAAAGCTTTATGATAAAATCACTGGCAGAAAATATTTAAAAAACTTATGCGAGTTTGAAATTTCTTTTGATATTGGTCGTACCATAATTTTAAAAAATAACCATCGTGTAAAACTTGTATATTTCTTTTACGAAGTTTTTGAAATCAGCTCCCATTATGGTTTAATTTTAAAACTTCGTGCTCATATCACCGTTGTAACATAAATTGATCAATAGTATATTTTTAAGTAAAAATATTATGCACATAATATTATTTTTGTTAATAACTATAAGCTAAGCAAGCCTAGGATGATCCTTAGTATTTTTTTACATAGAAGGCATCTTTAATTAAAAGAAGACACTTAATAATAGTAATTGATAAATAATAAGCTGTTATTACATCGATATAATATTTCATTATAATTGGTATATATTTTTGGTACTCTTTTGTCTCTTTTTTTCATTCAACTTTAATATTTAGTCATTATTAATTTAACATCACCTGACTGTCCCAAATTTTATTTTCCTTACAAATTATAAAACTTCATTTAAGCAACGTTATAATACCTGTTGGTCTTGTGGTTAGGACACTCGCCTCGTGATCTAAAGGTCGCGGGTTCGAACCTCACTCCAGACTAGCAAGTTAGTCCTATTTTAATGTATATTATAGATATCTCACAGAGACGAAACTGTATTAATTATGGGAAAGTAGGTATAGAAGTCATTTGGGTGTAACAGGACTTATGACCTGTCTTTTTATTGGTTGGCTTAAGTGATCACTTTACACAATTGTAACATTCGCCATTTCCACCCATGATAGAATATACCATGCTTATTCATTTTTTGGAAGTTGTATATATGTTCAAATTGCGTGAAGCTTTCATATATGAGTTGTAAGCGCCTTTTCCATGCGGCCTGTACAAAGCCATTTTCATTCCCCTAAATCCCCACAGATGTCGCTAATGAGAAAATCTACAATTGATTTTACGGAATTTAGGGAGCAATATCCTTTTTATTATGTGTAATGAAATTCATCCGAATACTTGCATTACACTAGGATACGCCAGGAAATATTATTTCCAATTTTTATTAAATTCCTTTTTGACCAGTATTTACAATTCAGAATATTTTGAGTTTGTTCAAATCTTTCAGAACAGTGCTGGATTTATGTCACAGAGACATTATTAATCAATTAATGTATATTATAGTATAATCAATTAATCAATTAATGTATATCTATAATATACATTAATTGATTAATAATGTCTCTGTGACATAAATCCAGCACTGTTCTGAAAGATTTGAACAAACTCAAAATATTCTGAATTTTATAATTTGTTTTATTGTATTTGGGATCCGTACAGCTTATTTGAATTAGGTAGAACAAAATAAGAACACTGCGTAGAAGGCTAGATATAGTGTAAAAGACAAAATACATCTAGAGTTCCATGGTGTGTACGAAATAACATGTGGAGCGTGCGACAAGACATACGCTGGAAAAAGCAACAGAAAGATATCTGCTAGGGTTGCTGAACATAGAGTTGATATGACCAACAAAAAAATAACATCGTCGCTTGTCCAACACACGCTCGAAGAGGGCCACAGCATAGATTTTAATAATACACGAGTAACAGCGAACGTCCAAAATGAAACAGAAAGGATATTTAGAGAAGCTATAGAGATATATAAAAGAATGAATATCATCAACAATAGAGATGATGGTATACGTCTCCCACCTGCATGGAAAAACATTTTGTTCAACAGTAGATTTCGTAGTAAAAATAATATATTAACGCGCAAAAACCAATTAAATACAACCACAGAACAGGTAAATATCGACACAATAGACACAACATCGAGTACAAAGCGCATCACAAAGAGCCAGACAAACGCCATTAAGGCCAACAACGGCCGGTAATACCCAATATTCAATACCAAATTCCCAAAAACCATTAAGGCTAATAATGACCGAAGTACCAGAATTTAGATTTTGACTTGCCAGACCTCATTTGGTAGTAAGCTTCCGATACGAACGGACGTGCTCGCACTATCCCTCGTGACGGAAATTTATTAACAAGGCACCCTGAAGATGCCTGTTGTGATTCAGGCGAAACGTCGGTTGACGAATGGTGCTTCCGAGGGCCAGATTTTGACGCGGGTTACCCCCAAAGAAATTAATCCTAACATTTCTAACACCCGTGAAAACCTTTACTATAATTCAATGTAGTAGTGAATTCCAGAAGGGACAGAGAGAGGAGGGTGAGGGTTTATATGGAGATGCTAGATTTGATTGCACTGATTGATTGATTCGTTATTGATTCAAAATATCGTCGTGTGTGTTGTAACAGTAAATTTTTTTTCTTTCCTTCTTCATGTCTTCTTCATCTTCTCGTGTCACATCCGTTCAATGGTTCAATGGACAAATTGGCTATCATCACTTTATTGAATGATGGCGGCCAAACCATTACCTCAGGTTCTTCAGCCATGGTGTTTCTTCTTCCAGGGCCCCGATTTCCAGCAATCTTCCACCGCATTGTCAATAAAACCAGTATTTGATGTACATTTTAATACACCAAATTACTTGGTGTATTAAAATGTATATCAAAAAGCAAGCAAGTACAACCAATGTACAAGCAAGTACAACAACAACCTCGTGTCATCAGATAAGACATGGCTCGCAATGTACTTCCACAAGTCTCGGTCTTGGGTCACCCTCACATCTGACTTAAGGGTCTCTCCAGTCAGATAAAGCTATTTTGTAAAGTGAACATGTGCGGAAGTAAATAAGTATCGTTTAGTCATCACAACAAAATTAATGTTTCAATCTCATTGGAAACAAACAAAAACATTTATGAAATGATGAGCGATGAGGTTATCAGAGTACCTACCTGTGTGGCGAATTAGTGCGATAGAAACGATGTGCAATAAAAATATTCCAGAGACAAATGCGCTCCAGTTAGGAGTTGTACCTAATGACTTTGTATATTAAGAAATTTTTTATTCATTTCATGATTTCATTTCGTTAATTACTTATACATCATGTTTTAAAAAACAATATGTATATTCTATATGAATGAAATATTTTTTATTTTATGTGAAAATACTCTTTTTTAAATTTCTGGTTCGGTTGATCTTGCCGCATCTTTTTAAACTTGTCTCTCGAAGATCGAGTCATAGCATTACTCCTTCTTGGAGTATTTCGTTTAACAACAAAAGTATATCTAATTAACACAAACATACTGTGTACTTACTATGGAGCCAAGATATAAAAGTAAAACTTTATTCCACGGTGTTATTATGATTCTAACTTGTCGGAGAACTCTTCGAATACTAATGTTTTATTCATCAGAAATACACAGAGATTCCGTAATTATCATAAACATTACACACGACATTAGCAACACCTCCGTATACTATTCCGGCATGACGGATCGACAGCCGGAGCTGGATTAATGCGAGGCACGCGAAAAGGCGCTTATGCCCTCGCACGTCAGTAATAAAGTGAACCGTTTACTTCCCAGCGAGTGTGTGCGCGCGCATACATTACCGGCGGTGCCTACATTACCGACGGTGCCCGACTTGTGAGAGCTCCGCTAACGAGCGATCCTCCCAAATGGGTTTTCTCTTTTCCACCCACGAAAATCTCGCCTGCAACGCCGTTTTCCTTCCTCTTCGCACGAGTGTCGGACGCCCACCGCCGTGATCTAAGAAGCGCTCTACGTCTGCTCTTGAAATTCGTCTTTGACAAAATGCTTCCCGCGCATTTCGAAGTTCGTTTTTTTTTTATTAATCTCCTTTTTTTCTCGTGTCGACTCCATTATCTATGATTTATGGAAAGAGCCGCGCTAAATAGAGAAAATCCTCATTGAAGGCTGTCTATTGTGCATTAGCGTCTGGATGTCTATATTTGGATTGATCATCAGCGACAGACGTGCGTTTATTTCATGGTGCGAGGCACGTAGAGACAAAGGACTGATCGATTATTGTGAACAACATTTTTGTTAATAAGGAAAATTATCATTCTACGCTGGACACTCAAAGTTTTCAAATAAAATTCGGCCGGTGATTGATGACGTTGAAAGTTGATTGCGACTTGCGACATTATATTTTAAGGAAGAAACTTCTTGTTACGGTTTCACATATATAAATATGTGTATGCGCGTATAAAAATTAGCAACTAACAATTGTCACCGTATCCAAAAATATTCGAGTTAATGAAAAATGCAGGTCATTTCTGTAGATGCTTTAATATTGTTCATAGGAGGCAGTATTTCTTTCAGTAAAATATTTAGAAATGTTCTCAGGTTTTCGCGGTCGTTCAGGATCCTCAACTCGATCCTCAAATCCTCACTATCTTAAATGTACTGATTCACTTGCTTATTAGTGGCACGTGAGCATGCGCAGTATTGACCTTCTTGAGCCATTGCTATTTAGTGGCATGTGTACGCACATTGCTAGTAATGAGTATGCTCATAGTTCTTGAGCATGCTAATGTCATTCACCACGAGAAGGGGTATCTTTTGAGCACATGTGAACAGGCTTACTTATAAGTATGCTAATGTCATTCGCGGCTAGTATCGATAATCAATGCAATCTTCTCAGTCCACGACAGATGAATCAAATATGGCGCGTTGGGGAGATGATAAAACATTAACTAATGAGCATGCTCAAAATAAGCATAATGCATCTGTATCTTAATTCCCTAATTCTAAAATTTTTTTTGTCTTTTTTTTAATTTAATCAATATTTTTTACTATTTTCTTTTTTCTAAAAACGTTTTTCATTAAGTTTATCTGAGTGCTTCTTTGTCAAAAAATTGTATTTTGCTACATGCTTTTTTTCCTTCGAATAGTTGTAGTATGTTATCAAAAATATATATTTTTTTACTAATGTAAGTAGGTTTATTCATTTATTACTAGGTATAGTTTAGGATATTTAAAATTTTTAGGAATTCGTTTTACTACGCGTGCAATAGGTAGTTTTCACATTTCATTTCAATCATTGTTGCGGTCTAGTACCTACATATTTTACAGTGATTTAAAATAAATCATTGTAATTAAAATATATTCTTTAACTAAATTTGTATAATAACTAATAACACGATAATAATTCTTAACATCTACGCCATTGACTTTATTCAACGCTATATATAATATACATTCGTTTTAGGCTTAACTTTATACAAAGATAGTTTAAAAAAATATTTTAATTAAAAAGTTACACCATGAATTAGGTAAAACTGACAAATCAATAATGTTAACAAAATAAAAATAAAATTTTGATACACCGTATCTGCTTCTGATGAGTTATCACTTCGTAACATGTGGATAAAAAATGTCACTAACCAAGGAATCGTGTGAAAAAATATTCAAAATTTTCAAAAATGAAAATTTATGAAGTAAATTAAAATCTATTTATGGGAAAAAGTTTTTTCCAAACCTTTGAAAGGATGTGTGGAGTATGGACACGGTTTATAGTACGCCGGTGATAATTAGAATATCTCAAGGAGAGATAGAACTTAGTGAATCATAATTTTTACGAGTACGGTGTGTTATTAAGTAGTTTGCAAAAGATCTCGTATCAACATACTGAAGTGAGGTCTGCAGAAAATGAAATTGCAATAAATGTGGTAGCCCAGCCAAAATATTTGATAAATCAAACATAATCAGATAAATTAAACAATCTGATAAATCAAACATAACATTGCAAGACCTGAACAGATACAGAATAAGTTTCTTCGCCACCTCAACACTAGATTTGAAACGTATCATTTGACTCTTACCACGAGACATTACATTTCCACAACATAAAAACTCTGGAACATCGAAGAGCATGTGCTATTATTTAAACCACTTAGAAGATATCTCGACTGTCGAGTCAACTGGATTTAATCTCCCTTCATGTTCTCTATAGAAGAACCCAACTGAACGTGCTCTTCCATGTTCCGAGAAATAGAACATACCATACCCAAAATACATTTTTATTTCGCTCATGCAAGACTATCAATAAGAATTGCATCGATATTGACCTTTTCAATATTGGTCTTACCACATTTAAAAGAATGCTTTAGATTATTATGTACTAAATCGAATTTGGTCAATCGCTCACTACATTTAATGTTCTCTTCCTCCATCTCCACTCCTAAATTCTCACCCTTTCCCTGCCATCCCTATTCCCGTGCAAAACTCATTATCTTTAATATGGTTTGTTTCTAATTTATTTATTTATTAGAATTATTTTACTTCAATATTGTTTGGTAATCACTATAAAATATTCTCATAGCTTTCAAATATTCTCTTAACATAGTACTTAATTACTACGCCTTAAGCATCTGTGAATCTTTGTAATTGGTTTATGCAATGTACACTGTGCTTAAATATTAAAATGATTGAAACTGTTAAAAATACGCAATTAAATAAATAAATAAATAATAGAGTGTTTTATAAGGGAGAATGAAGAAACATCTATTGTTATATCGTTTGTTTTTAAATGTAATATATTTCGTCACAGGTTTTAGAAAAAAATATTTAGAACGTAAGCAATCAAATTATGCAATACTTTTCATGTTCTAAATATTTCTCCCAGGAGTAATAAATTTTTTTAGAAAGTTAATATATATTTTTTTGTAGTTTTATTGGAATTTGTTAAGGTACATAGTTCATTTTTATATATATTTTGATACATGATGAATTTGTTAAGGTACATAGTTAATTTTGATACATAAAAAATATTACCTAAATTTTTTATCGCTGTACCTCTCCAAAAAGAGACTAACTCTTGTGTCTTGAGAGGAACTGGAGGGAATATGAATTATAAAATCCCAGTTATGATAATTTCGTTGTCTATCCGTCCGCCTGTTTGTCTATCTGCCTGTAACTTCGTGTAGCATCCGTATTTTCGTTCGAATTCACGGCTTAAAAATCGAAATTAAACGGCCGGAGACAGAGAAAATAAATAAAGAAATCAGCAAACCCCAACCGGCCGCCATTTAGCGATGTTGCTACCGCCGAGCCTGCGTGACTCGTCAAAAATACAGTATATTATATAGAAAAAATCATTTTAAAATCATGAAAAATGTAAAATTTGTTGTAAATTTAAAAATTTATTAATATAATTTTTTTTAAATTATTTTAGTACAGTTTTGTCATTATAATACTAGCTTAATTCTCAAAACATATTCTGTGTACAACATATAAATAATATTCAGAATCTATTGACTTTTTCTAAGGCACTGAAAACAATTTTTCAAAAAATGGTTTGTTTATTACTTTTCTATAAGAACAAAGGTTTCATCTAAGTCATCATTCTAAAGATTTTGTAGTCTAGCGTATACGTTCTGATATAAATGAATAATACAAATTCACACTTTCAAAATAACTGAAATATGCATTTGCAGTGAATGTTCAGACTTGAGTAATTTTAATTTTACGTTTAAAGTTAAAAAAAATAGAAATGTTTAAACCAATCTGAAATGAAAAGAAAATCTTTGTCTTTGCATTATCTCGGACCATCGCGTAAAAATCGTAAATAGCAGGCGCGTGCAATGAGTACTTATTGAAGCATGACTTATATGCGAACATATATTTTGAAAAAAACATCGAAATAAAATATTTATGTGACAATATCATGCAGGGGCGTGCAGTGAGAACAAGAAGTATTACTTTTTCTTATACATGTGTTTTGAAAAGAAACCGAAGTAAGAGATATAGATATCTCGAAATATTCCTATAACAATAGTTAACAAATTATTCCCATTTTAATATTTCATAATATTCAGCCAGATAAATATTTAGCTTCGTTTTTTTTTTCAAATATATGTTATATATAAAAGTAATGCTTCTTGTTCTCACGCACGCTTCTGAAATTAGGTTATATTAAAATCGGTATAATTTCATAATAATTGCGATAGCAGCGTTACAAGATATGTATATATTTTATTTTGAATTTTCCAAAATATATGTTTACGTTAATGTCATACCTACGTCATTTTTTTCACTGCACGCCACTGTAATTAGATAGAATAATTATAACATAATATGTTTTTTATTAATGTATATTCGTAATTATTACGTAAGATCTATGTTTTTTATTAATTTATTACAATTTCATTTGAATCATTGTTGCTGTATAGTACCTATTTTACACTGATTTAATATAAATCATTGTAATTAAAATATATTCTTTACCTAAATTTATATAATAACACGATAATAATTCTTAAAATCTACGTATTTTATTTTATTCAATGTTATACATAATATAAATTCATTTAAGGTTTAACTTTATATATTTTCATAAAAATTTAATCCCTTAATCATGATGGAAATTTTTTTTAGATTACCTCAATCCCTTTGAGGCGTATTTTGTTTGAAAAATATTGGCATAAAATAAAGTAAGTAGTAATCTTTAATTACCATTCATTTAATGCCATTTTGTTTGGCGATTTCTAGATACATTTTCTTTCTCCAATTTTCAACTTTTTAAAATTAATTAATTTATAACTTCGTGTGTATATATTATAATGAAATATACGCCGTGTGAATGGAAGGTATTAGGGTGCTTTGAAAAGCTAATGTTTCTACGTTACAAAATAAAACAAAATTTCCTCCACTGAAAAACGGAAAATTGAATTATCTGTTACCGAGATGACTTTTTCCAAAATATATTTTTGGTTAAAGAATTGCGGTCGTAAATGCGATCCGCGCGCAAATCGTAAAGAGCGATCGAATAGTTGTCGCCCTCGAAAGCAACATGGCCGCTCCGCGTCCAAAAACCGACGCGCCAGATTTTCACAAAGGGGACCCAAAGCCGAAACAATGACAGGAAAATAATAAAACCCTTCAAAGGTCGCCGCCACGCCGGCCCGCGGGAGGTTCCAAGGGCCGGCGTGGCGAAAACCGCCGCGTGTTGGATGTCGAGAGGCCGCAGCCCACGAGTGACATTTTTGACAGATGACATGGCAAGAAGTTGTTAACTAACATTCAAGTCATTTCGAGATAATTAGACATTTGCATTTCGCCTTTGAAAAATATGTTTTTTGCTAATTCAAGATTAATTTTTATTGATTTATGTCACTAAAATATCAAAAAAGTATTTACAAATTAAAAAAAACGCATTTATGCCAAAAAAAAATTAAAATATACTGATTTTCCCTAAAAAAATTTAATTAACAACCATTTTTTCGCCTCTGGAACTAATTTTTAAAAGAATAACACCTTTTTAAAATTGGTAACACACGAACATCAAACAATCCTTCAAACGTTATCCGTTTTTACCATCCATTATCCAAAATTACAAAATACCTGGCATGTTAAAGTAATTTAGAGTAGAATTTTAAATATTTTTAAGTTATAGGCGCATTTTGGGGTGAAATTTTAGTACGCAACTATAAGTTTGATGCATAAGTAACGACGCATTTTTACGTACACTGTGGTATATTTTTTTCACCAGCTGTGTTAATGGTGTCTTCGTATCATATAAAGGAGGGTTACTTCTAACACTTTATTCAGTTTACCGTTAGCGGTTGAGCTATACAGAACCCTTGTGAATTTTTAAAATGTCGGAGAAAAGAGTGCAAGTTCGACACTGTTTACTTTTCGAATTCGATAAAGTCCACAATGCAGTTGAGGCAACTAAAAACGTATGTGACGTGTACGGCAAAGGTGCTATCAATGTTCGAAAAAGTCAACGATGGTTTGCTAAATTCAGATCTGGGAATTTATCGACAGCTGATGAAGAAAGATCGGGACGCCCTTCAACCACCGATGATGATGTACTGAAAGCCATACTTGAAGCTGATCCCCGTCAAAATACCAGGGACATAGCATTGAAGATGGGTATCGATCGATCTACGGTCGGCACTCTTAATAAAACGACCCGAACTTATCAATCGCAAGGGTGTCGTCTTTCACCATGACAATGCGCGGCCAAATTCTGCGATGATAACACAACATAAATTAAAGGAGCTAAATTGGGAAGTTTGAAAGCATCCATCTTATTCTCCTGATTTAGCTCCTACTGATTTTCACCTATTTTTATCATTACAAAATTATTTAAATGGAAAAAAATTAATACAATGGAGGAGGTAAAAACAGCACTAGACACGTTCTTTGCATCGAAACCTGAAAGTTTCTATTCAAATGGGATTAAAAAAAGTACCAGAAAGATGGGAGCATATCATGAAAAATAATGGAAATTATGTAATTGACTAAATTAATAAAGTTTATTCGAAAAAATTAATTTTTATTTTCTTAAAAAAATACGACGTTACTTATGCATCAACCTATATAAATGTGCGCGCATCGTGCGACGGAAGTTTTCACACCATATAGTTTTCTTCTTATTCTTTTTTTTAGTAGATTTGTTGATCTGTGATACAGAAAACTACGCCTCCTGAGATGACGAGGTCCAGCAATCTCTCCATCTTTTCGGTGGTCTTCCCGGTGGGCGTCGTCCGGAGGGGATTTCATTCGCTGATGTATGCATGACTGTCACTCCATTCTGGCTACGTGATCTCTGCAGAATCTCCTTCTGGATGTTCTAAAAATGTTTACGAATTCCGAGAATTGGTTTCCAAGGCGATGCTTGCGTGTTAAGGTAAATTTAAGTCATAGTTATTCCTGTGGGTCCCTACAAATAACACTTCGTGATGTCTCGTTTGTCTTGGTATATTATACGAGACCATCTGAATCAGTTCAGGGCATTCTTTTCGTAATTTAATAACGTAACTTTGGTACATCTTATCATATTTTGAATATTAATCAAAATCTTTCTTGGTTTTTGCTGTGTTGCCCAGTTGCTGTTGTATGCCCAATTTGTATTTTTTGGTCGGAAATCTGGCTGGGTTTGTGACTGCGTCTTATCGCCAGATTAGTCGCGTTAGATTCCTAGGATTAGATGCGAGATTAAAATGTCTCGTTACATTAACTATACGCAAGTACAGTTACGGTATTAATTATACAAAAGTAATACATAATATATATTGAAACGTTGCAAAGAATGCCGTGCGCCCTAACTATAAAAATCTGTATATATTTTTTGTATTATATTAAATATCTTAACATTTTTAATTATAAATTAATTTTTGAACAACAATTCGTGCAAAAATATTGCATTCGTTCTTTTTGTGTGGACCGTGTTATATCAGAATCGTGTAAAGGAGTAGTTGGGATCACAGAGTAGAAGTATAAACTATGTAAGAGGTTAACAAAAGCCATTCTCTTTGGTTTTTTCTTATAGCTTTAAGTTCTTAGAATATTTTGAATTATCACTCATTTAAAAATTCCAAAAATTGACCAACTTGAAGCTAGCGTGGTTAGTGAATTTTTAAATGAATTACATTACTCTGCGTTATTCTCGAAACTCTCACTTTCAGACTTTTGAAGATGATATCTCAAAAAGTATTAAGACATTTTGTTTAAATTGTGCACATATCTTACTAATAATATTATTTACAATGCTGTTTAATATTGTGATATATATGCCGTTTGCTTATTGTGAATTTTCATTTTTTTTTAGGAAAAATGAATATACATATTTTAACTCTGATATCATTTGCATAATTTTTTTTTCGATTCTTTACGTTATAGAAATTACATTGTTCAATAAGAAAATAATTAACTGTTTCATTTCACTTAAACTCACGTGACGCGATGTGATTATCTCCAACTTCGCATGTCACGAAGATCTTTGAGGAACAGTACCTACATAACGTCGGCAAGTATTCAAAATAATTTGTTTAATTAAAAATGTTAGGACCCCAGCAAATCCCAAGCATGGTGGACTAATATTGAGAGGGAGCTGGCAGCACAAGATGTTCCCATTGTGGCTACCCAGGACAGGAGATCCTGGCGCCTTCGTACTAGGAGGCCCGACTCTGGATGAACCGGGATACAGGGGCAAGGAGAAGAAGAAAAATATTAACCAATGTCGTAAACAATGACAAGAAATCAAAATTTATATTTGTAATAGTTACGTCAAAAAAAACGATGTATAAACGTCTTTTTCTAATAAAGAGCAATTTATTTACTAAGACATTATTATCCTTTTAAGAGTATTTAGTTTGAACTTTTCATAATTGTTTTAAAATTTACATACACTAATTACACAAAACATAATAATAGTATTTTTTTAAACAAGTCAAACGTGTTGTAGAACCAGGCCAGGTACCAAGAAAAATTTCGTGTCTATATTTTGGTGGACGGTGTCTTCAATCATGACAAAGTAAGTCTGGAAATATTTTTTTTGTTTTTTGTGTAGAATTTTGTAACGCAAACATTCGGAAGATGGAAACTATATGTATTTAACGCCAGCATTTATACGAGTGAAAATATACATTAGCATGTTATTTGCCAAGCATTTGCACAATTTGATTCCTTAGGCATGTAGCAATCCATAAACCACTTCGATGAAGATTTTTTAGAACTTTTAACTCTCAGATCTTTGCAGCAAACCGGAGTTACTTTGGTCTCATTGGACAATTTAGGTCACGCCTACTGTCCAGAAAAACTAAAGCCACGTTCTACAAGATATTAATTAGACCAGTCTTAACATACGCCTCGGAGACCTGGACATTAACTAAGCACGACGAAAACAGACTAGACACATTTAAAAGAAAAATCTTACGCCGAATATATGGACCTATTCATGACGATAAAACATGGCGTAAAAGATACAACACCGAGCTCTATGACCTTTACCAGGACGTCAGCGTAGTCAAGTTCATTAAGATTAACAGACTGATAAAGGTGATCTAGAGCCCCCAAAAAGGGTGTTGTTTAATGACACAAAGGGTAGAAGAAGTGTCGGAATACCAAAACTGCGGTGGTTAGATGATGTCGTTGAGGACTGCCAGGCCCTGGGGCAGCAAAACTGGAAAATGGCAGCCAGCTACGGAGCAGCATGGAGGATTTTCTTGGAGGCAGCCAGGAGTCACCACGGGTTGTAACGCTGAGGATGGATTAAATCCCAGAGTTTTTTGAAGATGAATGTTTTAATGAGTGATTGAGTTTTTTTTATTTTCATTATTGTTCTTTATGTTGTCGTAAAAAATGCATTGTCGTATAAAGTATACTTTCGAATAAATGTTTGCTTACAGAAGTGATGATCATATTTTTTTCTTGGTTGTCAGGTACATATATGGTTATCTATGCGTTCGTTATTAGATATGAAACTTTAAGACTATCAATAACTTAAATAATCACAAATCATGTCTCGTCTGTTGTACTGCAGAGTCAAAAATTGTTACTCATTTTTAATATATCCAGATAATTTTATTGTTATGAAAACGTTAACTTTAATAAATTTATGCATGTTCCTAAATACACTCTTGGGCGAAACCTGTAACTGCTAGGATCCCCAGGTGGCGGATAGGGGAAAGCTCGATAGAAATGGAGGGTAGGAGGGAAACAAAATACCTCTCGCAGACCAACAGACAGTAGCGTCTGACCCATGAGGGCGCCTACAAACGGCGTCTGTTACCTACGTTAAGGGCGGCTGCTATCAAAGCTCACCGACCTGTCTGGCAAGCATGGTGTTTTAATGCCAAACCCCTTTCAATCCGAATTCCAAAATAAGACTTGTTTTGTCTTGTTTTGAAGTTGTCTCCGTTTTGTTTTGTCGTCTTGTGTCTTGTTTTGAAGTTGAAGCAGTAGTACTGGAGTTGAAGGAGTACTGATAACTTAACTAGAACATGACATTCGGAATCTCACACCGTCCCAATGGACTGCCCGAAGGATTCTAGGGTGGCAAAATTCGGAAGATGGACTCCCAGAGTTTGGAAGTGGAGACCATGGGAGAATAAAATAGGCGTCGCAACACTTCAAAAGTGATGAGCCGACGATACAGACGTTGTGAGGCGGGGGGTGGGGGGACTGGCTACAATTAGCAAACAAAAGATGGAAGGGTATAGAAGAGACCTATTATATCCAGCAACGGAGAGATGAAGGCTGAAGAAAAAGAAGAAGAAGAAAGAATAAATAAATGATAGGGTCTGTATAGTAAATACCAGCTACATATTATCACGGGATCATGGCGGTGGGAGACAACTGAAATACTTGAAATTAATTAAGGTTTTATTCATTCACCGAACTCACTGGACACAAATTTAATAGAAGGACTGTCCTTTCATTCACACAATTTACCATTAATGGTCACTAATCACTCGTCTGTGAAGCAGTATTCACTATTGAACATCTGGTAGATACTCTCTTTATACCGTATAGCTTGGTCACACTGAATCTCCGCTTGTCGCTTGTTGTCTCTGGTTTCGCTTTCTATGGTCTCGTCTCGCTATTCAAAAGCAGACTCTAAGTTCGGCACTATGCCGCTGGGGGGGCTATGCGTGGGACCCGATGTTCTCTGTTTCCAGAATAGTTTAGTCATTTGTGAACTCTACCAGAATGTTTGGAAGACTGTAGTTCCTATTATTTTCATACTCTCGTGAAAATATTTTAAAATCATGTCACCAGGTCATACAATTCTACGTGGACCTGGAAATTTTTTCAAGAGAAAACTAAGTAGTTATCTCCAGCCAGAATATGCGCCGGTGGCAGCAGAAGATCAAGAAGCTTTGTAACAGAATTAAGACCCATACTCATTCTGGAAAATGTTCCAAAAATTATATATAGTAATTGGGTCATATTTTGTGTTGTTATATTATATAAAATTAGAAAAATTTAATGCTGTAAAAAAGGTGTACCTACTATTATTTTAAACACAAAAATGTAGGACACATAAATAATTTTGGTCTGAAATTGAAAAATTTAGAATCATTAGAAATTAGTAAAGCATGCAATAGTAAACAAAATATTATTAATAATCAATTCAATTTGACTACTAGCCCAATTCTAAAAAAATTTCCAATAATTGCGAGTAATCAAGAACTTCAGTAATAATATTTTTTCAAAATAATTTTTCAAATAATTTGGATAAACAAGGAACAAACGACATTTCATTCGAATTTTTTGACAGTTATACAGCACCCTGATGATGGAATGTTAATTTCTGAAACATGTTCGTGAAAAAAACTCACAAAAGTAGATATATACAAATAAAATAATCAATATTTTTTACAAATATTTTAACACACGTCATAGACGACATGTAAATGACGTTTATAAGAAAAGTACTGCAAAAATATAGTTTTATTTGCAATTCATATGTCTTGCCAATATGTTATTTGCCATGACATGTTTCAATGCGTACAATATTGGCTGAAAAGCTTTACTAACAAAGCAGAAAAAATCTCTCAAAAACATTGTAGGTATATTTTACGAGGTTTGATACTAATCGAGAACTTTCATAACTAAGAGTAGTTGGAATCAATGCTACTCATTCTATAATTTTACATATACTTTTTAAAAGGATAAATAATTATTTACCGACAATTATGATCAAACATGTTTCTTACTTTCGTTTTATGTTAGGTACTCTACCAAAATCTCTTACTTATTCTTGTCATCTTTGAGTGCATACTAAATGGATTAAGTACATTAGCAAATCAAAAATAGATATTTTCTTGTCATGCGAACTAATCGGAATTCTAGCCGGTGGATGTAAAATGTCAATGTCATACGTTCAACCGTTCATATCTACTATTTATTTTATTTTATTTTGATACAGATAAGTAACAACTGAAAATTTACAAATGAACAAATAATTATATAAGTAAACGAATTCTTGTTAAAGGTCACTTTGGCCTTTAACTGCAAAAATAAAAAAGGCATACTCAGGTGCAACGTTTCCTCTTTTCCTACTATGTGAGTGAACTTTCCTACTATGTGAGTGGACTTTCCTTCTATGAGAGTGGACTTTCAAACTTGTATGAGTAGTAAATTTCGTACAAAAAAATACTTGCGCATACGCATATTACCATTTATCGCAATTATAAATTATTATGTAAAGTAATTATGTATAACAGAGAGATAATTAAATTAGTATAAACCCCTACCAGTATAGTAGTGTTGTGTTAGTCCTGACGAAGAGACGGGCACGTCTCGAAACCGGTAGACCCAAAATCTGGTAGTGGTTTATGCTATTTAACTAACTCTCTGTTAAAATTATGTACCTATAAGTTAGTTGCACAAATTCTTACCCGATTTTTGTGCTTAATCCCATTAGATTCCAATTGGTAAATTATGAATAAAATGTTGGTACGTGTTTGGTATATTGTACGTAAACCTAAAATCTGGTTTCGCATATTTATTTCTTTGTGCGGGGGTTGGGAACATATTGCGGACAAACATTTATAAGTGTGCAGCCGCACACCCGCACACCTTGGGCATGTAGTGCGATTATCGCGAAGGGAGAAAGTTGACATGAAACCGTCCTGATCGATAAAAGATCATTCATTAGACTACATCGAATGAACAGGATTAGAAATAACGAGGAGGATTATTTATGTATCTAATAACAAAATCTGATTAATAACCGAGCAAATTTATTAATCAATTAGAAAAGACATAGAAAAATCAAAACAACGAAAAAGTATTTGGCTGCTACCGGGAATCGAACCTCGGATCTCCTAACTATACGGGACAGGTGAGTAAGAGTGAGTGAGGAGACCCGTGGTTCGAATCCCGGTAGAAGCCAAATATTTTTTCGTTGATTTGATTTTTCTGTGAATTCTGTTCTGAAATTGCAACTTCACAATTAGAATGCGTTCTTTAATATAATAACCGAGCAGTTTGGTTAGAGAAGGATACTGAAAGAACCAAGAATACTAGTCGATAGACATATTTGGTTTATCATCATTTATGGTTCTGAAATTGAGTCCTGCCCCATGTATAATAGACGATAGTAGCGTGTAACTAGAACACATACAATTGCGGAAATGTGTTTAAATAAAGCTGTAGTTTCGGCCCTGCCAACCATAATTTTGTGGCATTGGGTGTACTCGGAACCGTGTGGTCTCCTTGTCACCGACTCTCACCGATGTCGAATGTCATTTGAGAGATGATACAAAGATATCGATCGGAAATTTATCGCTTGGATGCTGTTTAAGACTCGGAGACCCGGCGACACTCGCCTGTCTGTTGTGGGTAAAACAGAGACACTAAGTATTTTTAAGATGCGTTCTGCGATTAGAAAGAGGGGCCGTTAAAAAACAAATTTTCCCATAAAAGACTGCACCTCATTTATTCAATTAATTTTAATTTTATCACAAGGTGTTGCACTGATGGATATGTCGTGATTTGTGAAAAATTTCATTGGATATATTTAAATATTTTACTGCAAATATGTATTTTTTTTCATTATATTAAATATGAACGCTTAACAGAACAACCAGTACATTTAGGTATTTATGCAATAATACCGGTAAATCAAGTATTAAGCGTTTTTTAATAAAATTGAAAAGAAATTTGATATTTAAATGTTTTTTTAGTGTCGAAAAACATAAAAATACAGACAAATGGCTGTCACGTATTTCACACATTCAATAAATGGAATACATTATCCAAACATATAAACAATCACTCAAGATGCCGGTTTGTTGTTGGATCTTTTCACAGTTATAACAAATTGGTGAATAGTGAATCCAGTGCTTGTTTAACACTGGAAATTCAAATTTCCTTCAGTGCAACTTTAGAAATAAAACTAATTCTAAATACTACAAAATTATTTTTGTCGTTGTGCACATTATAGGAAATAATATCCTAGTGGATACATTTTAAGCCCGCCATCTGCATAAAGGTTTTTGCAAGGACCGAAGCATCTATAAATTAAATCCTCAAGTGTCGTGCGGTTGGTGAGTTGGGGTTTGAAGAAGAACAAAGTGATCTATTTATTACGGCCTGTTTTTAAGTAAGACTGGTTTTTCAATAACATTACTTTTAATAGACATTTGTCATTAATTTTAATTATATTAATGAAAAGAAATAACTTTGTATAAAACCACTATTTATTGAATTATCAAAACAGGCAAATGGTCCCGTAAGGATACAACGTAAATTAAAAATTTAAATTCGAAAAGTTTTAAAATTTATTAAATTATAACTATTTGTTACCAAAAGGTATTTTGCTATTTTGAAGAAGTTAATTTTATTTGTTTATATTTTTGACAAGTAAACAATTTTTGTCGAGCTTAATAGGATCTCTGCTTTCAAGAACTTTTCTTAAAATAGAAACAAAATTGTATGAAAATAGATTTGGTAATACGAATTTTTATTTTTTCGATATTTAATTCGCAATATACAATTAAATGTTTTTGTAGATAAAAAGTTAGATTACTTATAGGCAGACTTCAATAATTAATCGAGTATATAAAATATGATTACTCCATTTCAAGAAGAACAAAAGTTAAAATCAAAAGTATTATGAAACTAGAAACATGAATCATGTTAGAATGAAATGCCCAAGCATTTAGATTTTTCAATCGTGTTTAAAAAACTAAACATTGAAGAAATAGGAGTTAAAAATTGAAAATATTGATTTTCAGGCGTATTCTAGTAGATGTATTAATGTGATAATTCGAAAGAATATCATATATACGTTAATAAGGAATATTGTTAAAAAAAACACCACTTTGAAAAATAAAATACAGAAGTATCATTACCAGTTGCGAAATCTATGTCACTAGCAGAGACTAGTGCAATATATGAAATGTTCTTGATTCGAAACATATATGGAACTTTAAAAAATTTGATAATGTGTGGATGTTCTTACGACGGAATTGGTGAACACTTAAGTGTAGAGTGATCACTTAAGCCAGCTCACATAGGTTGTAAGCCCTGAGCCATCGTATAAGCGACATCCATCCACTGTTATCATATATAAAGCTTCATCTCTGTGAGACTTATTTAATATAATTTATTCTTAATTAATTGAAGAAAAGTTCATTCGACCTAAAAGATAAATTGAAAAATAATTAAGTAACGACACAGACATTCCTCGGGTTACCTACTTATCTCTTTTATTTAATTTTTGTATTTAAAGATACACATTTATAAAAAAATAATTGAATAGTCGCAGCGAAAGTGTTAAATGTCTATAATAAAATGGTATAGGAATATTTTGCATAAATATATTTAGAAAAAATTGAAATACACATCGCAACAAAATATATCATGTAGCGTGTGCACAAAATATTACAACAATAGAAGTATGTATGTATGTACTTAAAACTTAAGATATATTAAAGTAATGATTTGGTCACGTACGTAATATGTATGTATATATGTGTATGTATGTACTTGTGTAAGATTTAGCTGAAGAAACGCCGGGCTGCAGAAAGGTTCACCAGGGCAGCATGTGACCACACGCATTTCTGCGTACTCGCATTCTTTTGTTGCCATTCAAATGCGAAAAGTATGTTCTTGAATGCAGATATGGCGGTTGAATAACTTATCGGCATATACAGACCAGGAGAGCATACTTAGCAAAGGGAGATTTATTCCCGAGCTTCAAAAATTTGTGTACGTACTCGCATCTTGTACAAACAACATATTATAAAGAGGCATGTCAGGGGAGATTTCTGCCACGATGTTTTTATTTTGTAATTGTGTTTTGTTTGTGAATACCGATGGAAACATTGCACAGAGATAAAGTTGAGAAAATAGATATGTATTTTCGGTGGACGGCACCAAATAAATGTGAAAAATAACACTGAATCGATGTCGATACAGTCGATTCATCGATGCCGACTAACAAAAAATCTTTACCCTTATCCGCGACTGAAATTTTATACATCTCATACGAATTTATTTTAATATTTGTAATGTTTGTTGAATATATCGACGGCTCCTACGTATAATATCGTAACCCACAAAGCGACGATATTGAGTTTGTTGTGTATTTCATATGTTTTTGATTATATATTTAATTCCTAGAACGAAAAATTTTTTTTTTATAATAATAAAACGTTATTTATTGCAAAATATTTATTTTTCTTTCTTGGAATTAAAGATATAATTATATACACATGTGTTTACACAAGAAACTCAAAATCGTCGACTTGTGGGTTACGATATTATACGTAGGAGCCGTCGATATGTATATGTACATTCAAGTGGATATACAGGGTTTTTTGTAAAACATTAATAACCTTGCAGGACCATATTCCTGCCTTGATTATGAGTCGAAAATGTTCAAGCTATTATGACCTAATATCAATAGTTAAGGAGATATGCGACATCAAAGTTTGCAATTTTTTTTCAATATTTCTTACTTATTTTTTTAAAACGTTGGACTATCATAACAGTAACTTATATCGAATATAAAAAATTCATTCCCTTTTGTACAAGACAAATAAAAAAATAAAAACCTTCGAATTCCAATTGGAAAACATTCCAATTGGAATTTTTCGGGGTTTTTATCATTTTATTTAACTTGTATTGAAACGAATGAATTTTTCGTAATTGATATGAGTTACTGTAATGATAGTCTAACGTTTTGCAAAAAAAAGTCAGAAATATTGAAAAAAAATGCAAACTTTGATGTCGCATATTTCCTTAACTATTGATATTAGGTCATAATAGCTTGAACATTTTCGACTCATAATCAAGGCAGGAATATAGCCCTGCGAGGTTATTAATGTTTTACAAATAACCCTGTATAAATATAGTTCATGAAATTTTTTATCATTTATTTTAATGTTTTATAGAAGACTAAATACAGATGAATGTATATAGATATAAAAGAAAAGGCAGCAATACCCAAAAAAAAAAATGTTTTGAATGTAGCCACCGAGGATTACTTATTTAGAATGTACTGAATTCTAGATTTTACGTATCTATCTCTTCAAAAATCATGTTTCCTATAAAATCTCATATTTAGTACATTATAAATTATGAATCCTCGATGACTGCTTTCAAATTCTTTTGGGTATTAAGTTACAAACTACTTAATAACTTGAATGTTATGGCATAAGTGATTCGAAGTGGTTCGAATCGTACGTAACTGATAGAACTCAAAGGTAATTTTCGTGGGTTATTCTGGTAATCCGCTAGGAGTACCTCAGGGCTAAAATCGTGGACCTCCGTTATTATTTTTATAATGAATAATTAAAAATTAAAAAATAATATAATTTCTAGATAGGTACATTTTCCAGATGATTTAAAATTAATATGCAGTATCAAGTCTTCGCATTATTGCATACTTTTACAAAAAGCTCTGTGCTCTTTGCAAAATCTAATGATCTATATTCCACTGTGAAGAAATACGTGAAAATTTCATTTGCAAATAATATAATTAAAACATTTTAAATATTATTACATCAAGAATATAGTGAACTAAGTATAACATAAATTTAAATTGTTCTCAAATAGCAATAACGTAATACAAATTTAAATTCTTAATAAGTTAGAATATGCATCGGCGATATGGGCAATATCCTTTTGGAAATGGTACGCGCCGTTTGCCCCACGTATACTTTATCGCAGTCTTGACAATCGAGTCAAACGTCGGCCCGAAAGGTCGTAACAACACGGCATAATACCCCAGTAAACACAAACTTGAAGATTCTGAGTGGCCGTGAAAACCTAAGAACATACGAAAATTAAATTGATCTATTATTACATTATTATAATTACTATTATTAATTAATTAAAAAAAGCCCGTCAATACTGACAGTAAAAAAAACCTATTTTCAAACGTACATAGTTAATGGTAGGTTCCTATTTTCTATAATCGAATAAATTAATTATTACCTACCTACCTAGGTATGCGCTCAGTTGATGAATTTTTTTAAAGTAATTGAACGTCCATGCCGTCGCTTTATTTTTTCGTAAAGTGCCAGATGCTATATAATAATCATTTTATTCGAAATACGCGGGTGTATTAGCTCGGTTATTAAAGATGTTACAAACGTAAAAAGAGAAATTTTCAGCGAAAATAAGGAATGCACAAGATAATATATGGAGTATAAAAGCGAAGGCAGCATTATCCAAATGAATTTGGAATATTTCTCTAAATCTCTAAATTTATAGGCTACAATCGAGCCTATAAATTTAGAGGAAACATGTTTTTCGAAGGGATAAATACATAAAATCTAGAATTCATTCATTTTTATATCGCGCATGCAAAACTTTCAACAATAATTGTATCGATATTGACCTCTTCAATATTGGTCTTACCGCATTTGTAAGAATGCTTTAGATTCTATGTAAAGAATAGACTGTGACCACTCACTACATCTAATCTTCTCTCCCTCCACCTCCTCACCCTTTATCTCCCATCCCCATCCCCGTGTTATTGCTCATTAACTTTAATATTGTTTGTTTCTAATTCTTTCATTTATTACCATTATCTTATTTAAATATTGTTTATATTTATTTAGTTTTCAAATATTCTGTTATCTAAGATAGTAGGTACTTAATTTACTACGCCTTAAACATCTGTGAGCCTTTGTAACTGGTTTATGCAATGTACACTGTGCTCTAACATTTTAATGATTGAAACTGTTAAGATTCCTTAATTAATTAATTAAATAACTCTAAATTAGTAATCCTCGGTGACCTAATTTAATTTAATTTTTTATTTTTTGGATATTGCTGCCTTTGCTTTTATACTCCACATATGTGAATATAGGCGAGACAACGAGTAAAGAGTTGTGTCGGTAAGAACCTATAAAAATGAAGAAATCACGAACAACTGGTATCTTAAAGCGCAATTATTTTTGAGAGCAAGTAAAAAGGTGATTTTTCATGACGATGTATGTCACGCTGAAAAGGAACAAGATGTGTCTCAACCCGCGCAATTAGTCTGATGTCTCGTGAGCTGCAGCCTCACCTGAGGCCTGTTATGCTCAACAGCCCGGAGGTATGATCTGAGCACACCGAAACGGGAACAGCTATTTGTAGCATAAAACAATGAGGAACTCTCCACGTAATTTCTTTCAGCGTTAATCTCAGGACCAGACACTTGTTGCAAGACAATAAAATGTATAAGTAAATAAATATTAAATTTTTTTAATTTATATAAATTAACTTTGAAAACACCACTTATTTATTGAAAAAATTCAACATGTTTCGAAGCCAATGGCTTCCTCATCAGGATAACAAAAATAAAATGTAAAAATCGAATTATAGATCAAAATATTAAAAAGGTTATATATAGAAAATGATAATATAAAGTACCTACTTAACATGAAAATAAATTTAAAAGATGACTATTTGCAAAAAGGACCTGATTATTTCTAACATTCAATTTACTATTTACACTCTTTCTTATTTCCAAAATTTCTAATATATCAAATTGTCATTCTGTATAATTTGTATGTAAAATTTGTAAACCCTTATTAATATCAAAAGAATGATCCATAGCCAAAAGATAGTTAGCAAATTAATAAATATTATTTAATATTTATTAATTAGCAAACTATTTTTTAATATTAGTTACCTAATAAATATTATTTAAGTTGTAGTTGTGTAATTTACGCCCATATACTCTATAATAAGGCGGAACTGTACATAAAATTATTTTGATTTTTTTTAATATCAAGTAAAATGTTTAGAAGGTTTTTATTTAGTCTATTTTACCCTTTCGAATTCATGTAAATCTGAAACTTTATAATAATAAGTAGTTTTTTGCAAAAGTGTCATAGCTGTAGAGCTGATGCACGTGTTACTACAGTTAGAATTAGGCGGTCTATCCGCATGCAGAGTACGCAGAGTATCGCATTGTATAGTAGACTCTAAGGAATCGAAAAAAAAGATGTGTGATTTTGAAATATCAACATGTAGGTAAAACTTTCTTAATTTCATTGCTTTTCTAGAAGGGATTACTTTGGTAAATTCCATCATATTATGGTAGACTTAAATAATGACAAATTTCATGACTATCTATCTAATAGATTCACAAATGCTGGAGAGAATCGAAGTGCAACGAGAGCTCACAAAATCGGAGAAATATTAAAAAAAAAAATCACAATCATTAAACCAAATTATTTAACTTACAGGTATTTTTAGTTCTTTAGAGATTTTCCGCCACGATCTGCGCTGATGGTCACGCAGTTGAATCGCTTTGGTCCCACAAACATTTGTGGTCTTCAAATTGACAAAATTTTCAATATCCATCGTACGAAATCGCAAAAATTTCCGAACAAATCCGGATCGTGTCGGACGTCGCATCTATACGCGTACACGCACTACTAAATCGTGTACAGTGTGCGATGTTCAATACTACTTTGAAGGTCAGGAATGTACTTGCGTATTCGTACGTATACGTACTACTCAATTTCGTACGAAAACGCATCCAGTGTGCGCCTGACGTAATGGTCGATGTGTAATATTTACTGCCGGGTGCTTTACCGCGGTGTACCAAAGACTACCGAGATCAGTCAGCAGACTCTGTTGCATTCAATGTTTTTTATTGTGGATTTATTTTATTGATAATTTGGTGTGGAATCGTGGACTCGGAATCCTACGAAAATTGTATATTAGGGATTTACTCTCATCTGCATATACTAGTATAGTAAGGGGATGATTGTCAAGCGGGCAGGAGTTCTTGAAACTCCTCAGTCGCGTGGTATGATGATGATGATGATGACAATGGTTGGTTACCATTGTAAAAAAAAGAGAATCGTATATTCATACCTATTAATAGGTACTTAGTAGTGTTATTTTTAAAACACAATTGTTATCATAGGGTTGGTGTTAATTGACACCAATTTAAAGTATTAATACTTAGTAGTGTTATTTTTAAAACACAGATTGTTATCATAGGGATGGTGTTAATTCACACCAATTGAAAGTAAATGGTCATGTACGAATGACCGCTGCAGGAGGTGTCAACCGGAAACTATAAAACGTCTCGAGGGAGGGAATTGTTGTGTAATGACAGTAAACATTGCACTTCCTGTTTGCGCTGGCTGTACCGAGGCTGTAGAATTTCGGGGTGGCGCTCGAAGGTGATTTGTATTCTCAGTCCCATACTTTGTAAAATGTAGGATGCGCTTTGTGTGCTTAGTGAATTGCTTGGGAAATATTGACCGATGGCGAGATTCAAGCGGCATTCTTGTATTGTTCGATTTTCCAGCTTATCTTCGGTTCGCTTGTTGGCAGAGCACATAAAGTCACCTTTTGAGGCTGTATTCTCTGCGGTGTTGTGTCAATATTCAATATTACGTATCCTTATGTAAAATATCTGAAGCGTCATCTGCAAACATCCTCGCCAGATTTTTTCAAATCCTATTTACTCCTGAAATAAGAAAAATGTTTTTGTTATAACCCCTTCACACTTTTTTGGTAGTGATTATTAAAAACTTTTATTATTTCTAAACCTAGAACAAATAAAAAAAAAAGAGATTTAATATGTTTTGTATATTTCTTCTTCAAATTCACTTTGTGGCAGCATTTTAGAAATAAAATAATTTAAACAATTATTTTATTGATGTTATGTATATCATTTTTGTATTATGTACACAATTTCATCATGTTGCCTCATCGATAAATATTCTAAAATTAATAGTGAATATCTACATACATTTCATTTCATATAATTTTTTCAATTAAATTTCAAATGTTCATTTTTATATTGCCATAAGGAATAGCAAATGAATATTTTTACAGATTCTGACCTCTGTTTTTTTGGTCGCATCAGTAATCAATGAAACATTAAATTTATAGTTTTGTTTAAGGTTTTTAAAATATATTCTTTAAGAATTTAACACAAGCATTTATATTTCATGGTAAGTACCTATACCGTAACAGATTATCATATAAATTTCATTCATGTGTAAGCATCACATACCTATATCTTAAGTACTTGTGTATATGTGTATTCAACATGTTTATATTTACTAATATTATTACGGCATTGTCACTGGACGTGGCTTTCGGAGACAAATGAAACACTGGAAATTAATTGACGATTTATTGATTATTATAATTAATTCACAAAGTCAGTGGATTCGAATAAATTTAAACACTCATCTCGAATTCACACTATTTTGGAAATTATTACTCGTTTACGAACACTTTATGATCACTTTTTAACGCTTTTGAGAAAATTCTGCAACAATTTAAAAAAAAAAATACAATAAAATGGCCACCATATATCTATTTTCAATGAATTGTACAAATTATATAATAAATTCACCGCGTGATAAATAGATTACACGGGAAAAGTATTGAATATGTTTATCTTTCAGATATATTTTCAGATGATTCATATCATAAAACTATTTATTGCTTGAAAATTATCTTCCTACAATTTAATTAATATTTTTATTAGCATTTGCAATTATCGGAGGGCATTTTTTGTGCTAAAATTTTTCTTTTTCCTACATTTTATTTGTCAATGCTCCGCAATGAAGTACCTAATTGTTTGGATTCAGTGTCTGATATTGATTACACTACGAATGATAAGAGTGCAAAATTATTTGTTACTATTTCGTTACAGTATGTTGAAAATATGTCATAATTGGATACTAAGGCCCGGTTGCGCCGTCTGGAGTAAAGGTAAAAAAGTTACTCGAGTAACTTTTTTTACTAAAACGGGTTGTTCCATCTATGGTAAAAAATTTTTTACTCGCCAAAGTACATACAGGAGTAACATCTTTTTACTCTCCAATACCGGTAAAGGTAATAAAGGTAATAAAGTTAAAATCGTCGGTAAAAAAAACTAACCCATAAAAAGCAAGTTTTTGTTATACTCCCTTTCTCATTTACTAGTTGAAACAGGTTTCGCGCCTACCCCACGCGTCGGGCTCGAGTCTGGCGACACTACGAAAGGGAGTAATAAAAATTTCGAAAAATTCAAAATTATACTACAATTATTCATTTTTTTAAACGAAATTTTTCTTAGATTATTTTTATGGTCGCCACAAGTCTTGTTAAAAAAATCGTTGTTTAAAAAAAACTAACCTAACCTAACCTAACCTAACCCATAAAAACAAAGTTTTTGTTATACTCCCTTTCTCATTTACTAGTTGAAACAGGTTTCGCGCCTACCCCACGAGTCTGGCGACGCTACAAAAGGGAGTAATAAAAATTTCGAAAAATTCAAAATTATACTACAATTATTCATTTTTTTAAACGAAATTTCTCTTAGATTATTTTTATGGTCGCCACAAGTCTGCTTGCAAAGTTTCAGCTCGATTGGATCACAGAAAAAGAGTTAAAAATTGATCCAAAGTTTTTTCGTCAGACAAGGAAACAAAGAGACGCTACGAGTTAAAAGAAAGGGAATAAAAATGGCCGTCCTCTCGCAGCTGATTTGAAAATGTGACATTTGTCCATATAGGTACTTGTCATTTGAATTTTGTCGCTGTCATTGTCGTATTGAAATTTGTAAAAATTACAATGAATCTTTTAATTTCGCGTTATTTTAGCGATGGTTTGACGTTTGTTTGGTTTGTTTGAACTGATTTTGAACCGCCAAAGTACGTATTATTGCCAGTGGTAAAAAACTTAAATAAATCAAATTCCTTAGACATATGCGGTATTTGAGGTTTATTCCGATTTATTTTAGCGATGGTTTGTCTGTGTTTTAAATTGCATATAATTGAATATGAACATTCTTAATCTGACCATTTTGTACATTAAAAATATATAAAAAAATTGCGATACTTCATCAGGCTTTGTTCAATTTATTTATCGAAAGCCATTGAAAATATAATTTATGAGACAAAATAAGAGAAACAAAGAAGCTTTTGTTTTACGTCGCGGAATTCCCGGGCCTGTGCTGTACCAACCTTTACCAGCATTTACCAGCCGTATCTGTACCAGCCGCGCATGTTCCAGCCAGCATACAGGCTGTGTAATAGGTGGTCGAAATAAATGTCACTTTCAATTCACTGGACATGTTGAGATGCGGTTTCAGATACGTTCGATATCTTCCAGTGTGTTTGTGATTGTCCCTTGTTTATTTCATTTTTTGCCCTGCGCGCGAATACATTGAAACATTCTTAAACAATGCACTTTATCCCAGTGTGTGTGAAAGAAATACGATGTATCATGTTTCTATACGTTCAGTATGAAAATATTCAGAATACTTTTTATTTTATATTTATCCCATTTGTGTGCGTGAAATTGTGAGTTTGTATGTGTTACAAGTATAGTTTTAAATGGTGAGTTTTTTACTTATGAAAGAATCACCTCCATCTAGTATTTTGATTTATTAAATTTTAGATAGGAACCTAATTCTAAATATTAATAACGATACATAATTCGTCAATAACTGCAAAATGATTTTGTGGTGTCTTATTATACCTATAATTAATAAGAAAACATTATATAACTTTACTTTGTATAACATACTAATTTACTGAATTATCAACGTTTTGGGATCGATGGTACCTCCATCAGGATATAACGTTTACTAAATATATAATAATATAATTAATAAAAATAAACTTAATTTTCAACACTTTTGTATTGAAAAATATCAACATGTTGCAGAGCCCATGGCCCCTCCGTCAGGATACAATTGTATACTTACAAATTAAATTCAAAAATCGAAGTATAGAGAAAAAAAAAATATATGTGGAAAATGAATACTTAATACGTAATAAAGTACATATTTAACACGAAAATAAATTTAAAAATAGAAAATAAATTATTCATAAAAATATTATGTATGTGTCTAAAATAAAGATTATTTTATTATATTTAATGACGGCGTTAAAAAAAGTCTTTTTTATACCCATTTTTCCGAACGCCAAGGTGATTTGGCGTAACCCCTTAAGCCACTTCGTTTTTGGTTACACCTGTGTTACCAAAATATAGTGGTTTAAACCAAGTGTTTAACTGAATTAACAATTAATAACCACAAAAGCTTGTTGGTCTTGTGGTTAGGACTCTCGCCTCTTGATCCAAGGTTCGCGGGTTCGAACCTCACTCCAGAGCAGCAAGTTAGTCCTATTTTCATAGCACAAGTGTTTAACTTAGTTTGAAAATAGTAAGAATATTAATGAGACACTGATTTCGTGTTTCGCTTCTCTATTTAAAAAAATCAATAAGCATGCAATTCAGTTAGGTATTCTCTATCATTTTATACTGTCGTTAAGTCAAATTAGAAGGAAATGTCTTTAAATCGGTACTTTCGAAATGATTTGAAGTTTTGCAACAGAAAATACGCTTTTTTATGCTTCTGTGAAATTTTTGTAAAAGTCTTATTAGGTGTATATTGCAAATGGTTTATTGAGATACAATTTTAAGCATTGAGTTTGTTCAGATTCGAACAATTAATTTTTAAAATGTTTTATATATTTAAAAAAAAAACAAATATTGCCGTTAATTAACTGGAATAAAAAAAAGTTAATTATTTCTATCTCGACGCAATGGTTCGATTTTGCTTGGCAGAAACACAGATTTTAATGCAATGCAGCGGTAGGCACGAAAATCGGTCTAGACTCTAAACCGGAGACAGTCAATTGTTTGCTTATTGCAGAGCTAATTACAGAAAAATGATAAATAAAAGTCTATAGACGGAACAGATAAAACAGTTGATTAAAGAAGAAAGGCAGGATTTTGTGGCTTTGACCAGGATATACCTATATATTATATTTAAAAAGTGATAACGTTGTCCGACGAATAGTCTAGGACATCCAGGTAATTAATTTATCTTAGTTAGTCCTATTTTTAAAGCTCAAGCGTTAATTTAACGAAAAATATTTTTTCTAATTTCGGATACTATAATTACGAATGTATCTAGAAATATTATATGATTAAGTTACTTATATTATAGTTCTATTAAGCCTACACAACAAGAGATTCTATCTGAAAATCACGCATCCAAAAAACAATAATTTAATAGAATTAATTACAGAAAGAAGTCTATCCTGTAGATATTTATTTATAAGCTATCATTAGGAATTGTAAATATAGCAAAACTACTGTGTTTACGGCAAAAAAATCTTATTAGTTTATTAGTATTTTTTCAAAAAAATGTACGTGCATCGAGATGGACCAGATATCGTAGCCACACGTCGCGTAGGTACGTAACACAGTGGCAAACCCACGTTCAATAAATTAATTCATATTATTCAGTGCAACATTCGAATTAGCGATTCTAATGAGCATATTAAATGTGCTAATCGTTGAATTACCATTATACAAGTATTATACGGTAGCCACATTTAAATTTATTGGAGCTTGCAGTTTTATAACAGTCATTAACGGCTCTCCCGATTTCCTTGCAGCTACCAGGAGCAGAGCCGTGGAGAGGAGGTGGATGAATAATTACGTATCGAGGGCGAGGCTTCCCGCAGGTGCGGGCGTGCGTAGCGCCGGTCGGCTCGCACGCCGGGAGCGCGTAACGAGGTGGCGGTCCCACGTTCAGTAGTCGTGTGCCTACCGTGGGTGGAGCACCACCCACTCGCTCTCTTTTGTGTTCCTGGTGCCGACTCTTCTGGGCGCATATTTCTTCCTTACTAATTAATTGAAAACGGGGATAACTTTTTTGTCCCTTAATTATATCGTTGTAGCTGAAAATACCATACAAACTTTTTATTATTCTTCTTTAATATTCGTCTTCTTATGATACCCACAGATACAATAAATAAAAAATAAAGCTTTTTTTAATTAAAAAATTTCATTAAATTTGAAATGGACGAAAGAGTTATTAATACACGATAAAAAACTTTCGTTGATATTAAACCCATTGTTTTTGTTAAATATAACAATTTCTTGATTGAAAAATAGCTACATAATAAAATAATTTAAGATACAATTTTTTTAAAATATTTATTAGAGACACTAACAGGATAATAGGTACATGATACTCAAATGATAAAACATTATAAATGAAGACTGCCCTTTATTCCAATTACAAGCGTCTTCGGCACGCTCTAGTAACGTGTACTTTTGCATTTAAGTATATTTTAGGTACCTACATGAATATTTATATGAATTGAAATTGAAACGGCAATTTTAATCAGAAACAAAACATTTTTACACACCGAATTTTTACACATATCGAATACCAAACAAATTATATATGTTGCTATACAGAAATGATCTACCTATCTAATTTAAAAATGTAATATATACGAGAAATATTTTAAATATGTAGGTAAAAGGTAGATAAATATTATGCAAAAGTGTGATTGATTGTTTGAACACCATCACCTGTTTAATAATAATTTAAGGTTCCGTCCTAATAGCTAAGGGCGATTTTATTCGATGTCAAGGGGTCTGGTTGATTCCTTCCACTTAATTTATATTCTTGTCTATAATCTGTAAAAAATCTACATCTATAATAAAAGTGTATATTATTACAAATAAATTAATAGATATTTAATGAGAAAATTCTTTGTTTTAATAATTTAATATTCAGCGGCGACTTATTCCTTTAAACCGAATGAATAATTAAATATAAATGCATCCCTTGCGAGTTAATATAATTTTTTCTTTAGTGTTTTTAATAATCTAAGTTAATTAAATTTTACATATATTAAAAGAGTTGTAGTATATCATGTTTTGATCATGGTATATTTATATTTTAATCATGATTTGTGTATTAAAATAGACCGAATTTATACAGAATCCCTTGTTAATCTCCTGGTGCATTACAAATATTTGTACATTATAACAAGTACAATAAATATGAAATAAAATAATTTTTGTAGAATGGGTAACATGGGGAAATACAGTTTCTTTATATTTACAATTATTTACTGTCTCAAAGAGTGCAGTGCAGAAAAGAATTCAGTGATATCAATTTTCAAATACCAACATGTGTTAAAAAAATATATTGTCTGATTCCGCAATATAAACGTACCCATAGACGAAATTGTGAAAATATTGTTTTTTTATAAAATAACCGATAAATTTACCCCGAGACTTGATGATAGAATATTTTATACATAATAAAGGCACTCCAAAGCTTTGACGACAAATCCGGTTCCTTTGTTAATATTGTAATAGATATAAAAGTACCAGGGCACAATAACACAATGTAGGCCAATAAAATACGTTCTTTATAATATCGAATAATCAAACAGTATTCATTCGCGCGTAACTCGGCAGCATCTCGCGTCGCACTTTCTCACGTGCATTTCTGGAGCCGCGAGAGGGACGCACTGTAAAAAACGAAAATACAAAGCGCCTATTCGGAATTTGGTTAATGCCAGGTACGAGCCACGCGTAACTCCGCGGCAGTTATCTATCCCGCTTCCGTAACCGGCGTCATACGCGGGCGAGAGCGAGTCGGCGATACAAAAAGACACATCCGAAGCATTCGGAATTCGGTTAATGCCAGGTACCACGCGTAACTCTACGGCAGTTTTTCGTCCCGCTCTGGCGCCCTCGGAGCGCGCCGGGGAGGAGCGAGAGAGGAGAGATAAAGTTATTAAAAAAACCTCTTTCGTCAGCCTCCGCTCTCGCGGGCTCGTGTTGGTGCCTGGGAAAAATATCGACTATACACACATCGCGCGGTTTGTGGTTTCGACAAACGCTCGGGAACGAGAAATAATTAACTTCGTTCCATAATATAGGAGCTGTTATTATTTAACGTTCCCTCGGAATTGAGCTATTTGTAACCGTTTCAGGCATCAGCACGTATACCGAGGATATCGGGCACCGTATGCAAAGTGCCGATTAGCGCAAATAGCTAATAATTATTATTGTCGAGCAGCGGGGGACCGAGAGTTAGCGGTAATTACATAATAATGAGAGTACCGAGCGGCGCTTGCACAATGCGCGCGGCCGAGCCGGGTTTTAGATTTATATATTTCAATCGAGGTGGTAAAAGGTCAATGTTTACACCTAATGATGTGGAAATTCACGTTTGCTCGCATCAATTCACAATTGCGCACCATACGCCGCCGCCGTCTCGGCGAGCCGCTGCCGCTCCCGCACCGCGGCCGCGGACCTCTGCTACCAACACCCACGCGCGCCGTACGCTCACGCACACCGCGGCGCCGAAAGCTCACCAACACACACACAGGCGGCAGCATCCTAGCGGGAAGAAGCCGGCGGCGCGAGAGTTCCCGCGACAGAGCGTCCGTCCCTTTCCCCGCCGGGCCGGGCGCGGCGCGCAGAAGAGCGCCGCGCGCCGCGCCGAGGCATCTTCGGAAAAAGTGATTTTTTCGAGTATAGAAAACCAAGAAGCCGGTATTGTTCGAGATCAAACGGCGGGGCCATCTTCTCGTCTCGCTCGGACGCGCGCGGCGGGCGCCCGCGCCGAGCGAGAGCACCCCGCTCCGCGTGGGAGCCGGGTGATCTCATGTAGAGCCTTCGGAAGTTTTCCGCGCGAGCTGGGAGCAGTTAGAAGCTCGCTACCACTGCCACAGCCGAGCTGAACCGGTGTATGCGGACTTCTGGCTTTATTCTCGATTCGGCCACTGCTGTCGGAGCATTACGGCGAGGAGGAACTCGCTCGGTTTCGCTCACCGAGTATTTAGACTCACGAGTCGGCGTAGTACAGGAGCCCGACTTGATAAATAGCCTTTTTTACCGCATAATTGGCTCGGACGTCGGAGGGACTTGTCGCGTCACCCGAGCTGGACTTGCCACTTTATCGGCCGCCGCCACCGCTGCCGCTACCGGAACGCCGCGGGACCCCAGGTGAGTTTATGGGAGCCATTCGCATATTTTAATCGCTTCTCCGTCGCCGTATATTTCCTTGATCGATAGCCGATACTCGAATCGGCGGGTTGACATTTTTTATCGGGGGAGATGCTTTCGACGGACCTCGGTTAAACATTTTATTTCTTTGCGTAACGCGAAATATAATTGACGGTCAAATAAAAACAAGACACTTTTTTAGTGAAGTAAATTAAAATTGTCCATAAATAAAATATTCAAATGCGTCTGAAAAAATAACAAAGTTCATTTTTCTTTTCATCGAAGTAAATAAATTCGTTTGATTATTTATCGATTCTTGGAGATTTCACAATCAAGGTTATTATTCAAATGATGTTTCCCGGATACAAAAAAAAACAGTTATACGATTGTTCCAAAACTTTTTAAAAATATTTCTTCCAATGTCTCATATTCAATAATAAAATTAAGTGAATTTTGGGATAAAACACTAAAGATAAGAATTTATATCCCAAAAGCGAGATAAGATTCGCCCAGCTGACGTCAACTTGCAATTTTATTTATTTTCTTTCATACTAAAATGATTTTTATTATTTTGTTTCCTGGATACCTTTTTAAATTGAAATATCATTCTTGTATTTTTATTTATTACGTATTTTTCGCTGCTACATTAGCGCTATTTGTTTTATTTGCTGAGAACAACATTTATGATGGGCTATAATTAAAATAAAATCATAACTAATTTGATATTTATTTACCACAAGGTTGCGATGTGTCTTTTCCCATTATATTAACAAAATTTTACGCATGTTTTGAATATCTATAAAAATGTTTATTTTTACGATTGATGGGAGTTCATTTCCCGGCGGGTATAAAATTTAATTTTGATGTAGATATATTAATATGTAGACAGAAAATTAGACGGCAGATGAAAAATTAAAAAAAATGAAGTTCCACATGTAGATACGTATTGATATAAACTAATTTTATATTATATGTATAAATGTGTATTTTATTAGATCGTACACAGTCTATACAATCTATAACAAAATATTTAAAAAAAACCGCTAATAAAATATTCGTTCCATTAACAACATAAAACAATTTAAATTTACATATTTTGTATGTGTAGTAAACAATAACTAGTGTTATGTTACAGATACAAATATTTATAACAATCGATCCACACGTTACAAATTTTTTCACAAATATAATATTTAATTTTATATTTGATTATTAACATTTTATATATGCGTATACACATATATAAAATTTAACTTCGTATAGGTATATTAAAAATGTACTTACACGAAATTTTTACATTCCGTGATACGGATGTGACATATTTTCACGTCCACATCGGTATTTAAAAAATAAAATAAATTTCAAGTCGATGAAGGCGTTATTATGTTAATATTGTATATTATTATCAATGACTGCATACAATAGTATTGATAGTAATTTAACTATCAGTTTATCTTTGCTTAGGAAGGACGTCTTACAAAAACAATAATTTTTACTCTTTATATGGTTAAGCATACGAACACGTGCAACTTTGCATTTTACGTACATATGCAGGTAATATGTCTAATCATTGTTCGCGCTACCTTACTATAAGGATACCTATAAATATTAATATTAAGACCGCGAAACTTATAATAACGTCTACTACATAATTTACGATTTTTCTAGGATCGTCTACCTCATAAATGAGATTCACGGGTATTTTATTGACTTGTGTTTTATAGTTGCAGCTTCCGCCTGCAAAGTGATTAAGACATCGTTGACATCTTATTTCGATTATGCATATGTATATCTTCAGCGATAATTTATTAGTTTGAGTTATTTATCAATATTTGCCAAGATTCTGATATTATCTGGTTTTCAGAGAGGTATATGCGTGGTTGTTTCAAAATTATGGTGTCATTGTAATGTTTCTATCACAGTTCCTATATAATCACCTATCGTTTGTACTATAATACACTAGAATCATCAAATTTTTATTATGTTAGTCTCATCCTAGTGTTTATCCTGATTTCTTCGGTTTTCACTTGGTGATTCGTCATTTTCATTAGATTCAGTATTTATCGTTCTTGTGCCATTTATATGACATCTGAGATGATTACAAATCTTTAAATACAGGCGAAAAAAATTATCAGAACCTTGCAAATATTAAGAAATGTTTTTTTTTTTACAAGGGTTTTATCACTTTATTTGAGTTGTATTGAAGCGAATGAATTTTTCATAGTTGATATGAGTTACTATAATGATAGTTCTTGAAAAAAATAATTCAGAAACAGGTATTGAAAAAAAAGCAAACTTTGATGAACTTTCAAAGTAAAGTGATTTATGCTGAACCATGATTTGAACCTATTATTGAGTAAACATATTTTCATTTGCAATATTGAATTATTTCTAATAACTTGAAATCTCGGGAGCGCTCAACGAATGACACTTTTCCGTATATTTAAATATAATATTTCCTTTTTTACTGCCTTTCTTTTAACTCGTAGCGTCTGCGGTTTGTTATCTGCCGGAAAAACTTTGGATCGATTTTTAACCCTTTTCCCGTGATCCAATCGAGCTGAAACTTTGCAGACAGACTCGTGGCGATGATAAAAATGAACTAACAAATTTTCGTTTAAATTTTTTAAATAATTATAGTAAAATTTTGAATTTTTGATATTTTAATGTTTTTTTTCAAAATGAAATCAATACAAATAAGTAATGAGCCCGATGCGCGCAGTAAGCACGAAACCTGATTCAATAAGAAAGGGAGTATAATAAAAACTTGGTTTTTATGGGTTAGTTTTTTACGTGATTTTACTCTTTTAAAATGTAATTGTTTTGTTATCTTCTCAGTATAAATTGATAAATGAACTGATTGGTTTTGATTGATTCGACCCAGTTTCTCGTAAATTTACTTTACTAAGATCATCTACGTATTTTAAATATATGTTTTTAATTTTTATTTAATTTAATTATTTTTTATCAAATTTATGCATATTTTCTATTGTTGTAGATCGTGTCAAGTCTTGTACAGCTTGTCGGCATGTTTCTTTTCCATTTTCTTGCAAAAGCACACTGCATATTTAGTTATAGGTATAATTTACGTAGGATAGGATATATATAAAAGATAATTATATTATATGAACATAACAACATTTAAAAATTAATGACTAGGTGACCGATCGAAATAATAATAAAAAAACATGAACATCAATATGAATTACTGAGATGAAGATAAATAAAAAATCATGGAACAGCTCAAAGTAAAAATAAAAAGGCATTGAGGCCAACAATATGAGGCATGTGATTTGCCTAGATTTCGAGTCAAGTTATTTAGTAGGAATTTCCTTATTTCCCTTCCTCTCCTTTAAATACGTGTAAATCAAAACAAATAAGATTTACTACTAAAAATACATAATTTTTTCGTTAATATTATTACAATTTTTAAGGTTATTAAAAAACACAAAGATGGTAAAAATAAATGCGAAACTAGCCTATTGTTACAGCGAATGATGTCAAATCACTTGTGCGCAATACATCAACTATATTGTGAGGCGATCAACCCATCGCCGTCGATACAATTCCTCCATTGACCATTCTCATATTTCTCGGTCATTGTCCCTCGTGACACGGCGCTTGGTGCCATTCTCCGGCCGTCTTTGTGTCGAACAAAAGATATTAGGGTTCGGAGCCGCGCCTGTGTCTCTGCGTACGTTTTTTTGGCATTTTGCAACGAGCTGTATAAATTATCAAAATATTATCGAACATTGAAAAGGTTGGATTGTGAACGCGGCCGTTTATCCGAATAGTTGTCGGAATAACATGTGTGACATTGAATTCTTGAAATGATTATTGAATTTATTTCGATTGATGAAAAATCGCACATAAACAATGTTAAAATTGAATTAAATTTGCATACGTATTTCAACGCAATTTTTCGGTGGTCTTCAATCTCGACATTAAAAACGATAATTTAATGTACCTACGCGTAAAATGCACCGTTCTAAAAATCAGCATCGCATCGTATTTGAAGAAATAGGTATATTTTATTGCATATTTATGAATACAAATTTCAGTGTTCCTTGGAATATTTATAGCTATGATGCAATTTCAATCTAATAGCCGTTATAGCCTTTGTCCCCGCGGGTTTCGAAATTTTCCGTCGTCGGAAACCGATACGTTAATAATTGATAACTTCCAAATGAAGCTCAACCATAAAAAAATATTTATCGTCTATAAAGATAAATTATTACTAATGAAACTGATTTGAAAAACATAAAAATCAATCTCAAATGGAATGTTAGATTTTATGGAATTGTTGAATTAATACTAGGTATCTATAACCTTTTTGTTTTCGTATGTGTCATTATTGTTTAAAATAAATTGATTCGATGAAATTCAGGACACAGCTTATGAGAGTATTTACTTATTAGGAATGTTTTTCAAAATTATAAATTGAAGGTAGGTACGTATCAATTGTGCTCAAACAATTGTTATACGCACTCTATTGTCATTTAAAAATCCATGTGTGTGTAATATTTTTATACGATTTGTGTATAATTTTAAAAAAGTAGCCCTTTTTCGTAAAATACTCCTAAGTTTCAAGTTTTTCTGTCTTAAAAGATAAATAATCTTATCAGCGGCATTCTTGAAATTATTTTCCATACTCTTTAATGCTTGCTTTACTCAGTGTGCTTTGTTGCAAATCATAAATAAATAAATATGGATAATAATATCTTTCAATACGACAATATCGCGTGTAATTAGTTACCTGTTAAATAATGCGTATTTATTAATTTATCCTTTTGGTGAATAATAAATTGATTCGCGACCAGAATGCATTCGAATGCATTTAAATTCTTGGTTTGGTTATAGAAAATGAAAAATACCTGTCATTTGAATCCGTTTTCGGATCGTCCGAGGTATTCGGTACGACTCCCCGCGGAGGCGGTCTGTGTGAAGGGACATTCGAGGGAAAAGTTCTCGTCCTTTACTCGATTGTGTCGGATGAAAGACACGAGACCACTTGCACCTTTAGTGACGCTTTTATCGCCGGTATTTAGCGTCCGTATTTAGAGATGCACCTTTACGTCGCATTCTCGCCTGCCACGATGATCAACGGTGTAACACCATTTCATCTACCATGGAGTATCATTCTTCAATGCTCTTCCCAATGAAATGAAGACGGAAAAAATTATAGAAAATTCAAAACTAAATTTAAAAATCTTCTACAAAAAACAATCACAATAACGCAATGAAAAAAATCTTACTAAAAACAATCAATATATACATACTTTTAAATGTTAATTATTAATTTTTATAACTTAATTTAACGTTTCCTTGTCTGTATCTTATTTACTTAATCTAATGTCTTACATTTTTGTCTTCTTGTATTATTTATATCTTACTTACTTAATCTAATGCCTTACACTAACGACTACAATAACAATAGATATATACATATATGACAATGCCCCCACTTTTAAACACGAGAATTAAATTCTTATTTAAATGTGTGTAAGCGTGTAATATAAATGTGTATTAAATATAATATATTGAATACGGCCGCTCTTAAGTTTGTACATTTACCAAATAAATTTAATAAAAAAAATATATAGATTAATCACAATGCTAGAATTTGTACACAATTGCAAGGTACATAATTGTACATTGTACATATATACCCATATATAATCAATTGGCATTGTGTCGAAATGTATCTTGGTATCTAACAGAGTTTGCAGAAGAGGATATGGAAAAAGTGATAGGAATAAGAGAAAAAATACAAATGGTTGTGATCACTCTTGCATGAGGATTCTCAGGGTTCTTATTCATCAAACTCTTATCAGAATAGATGTGCCCCATATTCACATTGCAGCCGATATACCCGAAATTAGCTCAAATTATTTCGTCTTATTTGACACAATACATTGTATGTCTGGCGCAATCTTTAAGCCTTCACCAAATGTGTCCAAAGTGTGGGTCACCTTCCATTCTTCCACTTGTCTTGAATCATTAATCTGTCCACGTTATCCTCGTAATGTGGACAAGGCATTAAAGCATGGGCGGTTGCACACTTTTATTGCAGGTAATACTGGACATACATATATCGCAAGTAATACTGGACACTGGACATACGTACATCGCAAGTAATATCTACTAGAGGATCGATCAGAAATGATCGGTACACTTCCTTCTATATGGACGATTGTGATTTTCATAAATGAAAAATCTATAGCGGTTTTTGACATATAGCTGAGAAAATCTCTGTCACTTGATTAATTGTACTACTGAGAATGTAAACAAATAACATGGAACAGAATAAGTAGGTACCTGTTATTTAGTAAATATGAAACATAGATATTCTCGGAAATTATCAAGGTACATTGTATGAACTCGCGATAGCGGTTGGACATCACTTCTTGAGACCGCGTGGATGTGTAATTTATAATCGGGTAAACAAAACGAAGCGAGATAAATACCAGATCTGAAAGCTTTGACGATATACACTGTGTGTATACTCGAATGTCATAAAAAATTCCCCGGAAACTAACGTTTATTTTAGATAAAAGCGAACACAAGGAATGAAAGATTTTCAGTAAATAACGACATTTACTCTTCTGTTTGTTCTCATAACTTCTCATAGGATAAGTTCTTTGGAAGCAGGTTTTTATTATCAGTTTAAATAAATGGTTTGACAAGTCTGGTGTGGCGCTACATTGCGCAAATGTTTAGCCAGCTAGGACCCTAATTCGTTGTAATTTATTCCAAAAACAATCTTGCATGAAATAGTGTTCCAGATATTTAATGATTATCGAGATATTATGATTGCTACTGCGTAACGCTAAACGTGTTATCACTTGTAACATACAAACGTTCAGTTTTTAAAATTTGTAATCAGTTGTCAGAAAAATATAACGCGTCATCTAAACTTTAGTGAAATAATGTATTCTTAGTTAATAGTAGAAAAGTCAGATAAGTTAAAAAGAAAGAGAGCATCCTGGCAATAAACGTCACGTCACATGGTTGACCACCCGTCGCAAGACAACATTGACGGTGTGACTGACGGTATATTTTCCCAAAACAGCATTAAAACACATTGTTCAAAACAAACACGTACCTGTCGAGGATATAATTAGGAAACTGCGTGTGTGTCCCGTTGGTGCAAGCAAAAAACCTCGGACCTGGTGTGTTCGTCAATGGACGGGAATATTCCCACAGGGATGAAAAGAATACGAGAGACGTAAATAGTAGAAGAAAAAATACAAAAGGAATGCCATAATCGGGTGAATTATGGCCCTTAGGAAATAAAGGGCTGTGAACAATAATCGGTACAAAAGGGCCTCATTTTTAGAGACAATGGTCGAGAATATACCTATTCTGCGGACTAAACATTAGTAATCTGTTTTTAAATTTATATTTAGAAATAATACATATTTGAGATTGATTTAAAATTATCAGTAGTCAACGGATCGTATCCGTGCTGACACATTTGCCTCGATTTTTTAAAAAGTTCATATGCTCCTATTATTTTTTATTATTATCTATGTCTATTTATTAGATGTATTATTAAGTTTATAGTTTATCTCTTAAACCACATTATTTATCATAACAGTTACCTGTTAAGATATATAAAAGTGAATGATCAGGGTACCTTCTGAAGTAAGCAGGTAGACAAAAATGCAATATATACCTATTATCGTCTACCTACGTATTAATCAAATTCAAAATGATATCTAGAAATCGATGTCTTTAGTATAAAAGCATTAATTTAGATTCACACCACAGACCGTATTATTAAATGTAAATATATTTCCTACCACTCCACATACTAATATAGTACCTACATCAGTTGCAAGCAGACCCCGAGAGCCCGCGGCGATACGCTTCCCAAGCATCAGCTATTCCTCGGATGAGAAGATGTTTTAGCTCCACTCGTAATAATCGGGTCACGGTTTTTTTCATCTCATATTAAAGCTGCCGCTGTATAAATTGTAGTCTTAAACTTTTGACGTGCTGGATGGATCCACTTGTTTTATGTTAATGGATCTTCCAGATGAGAACTTACCAAAATATTTACCGTGAGAAAGATATGAACGGTCAGTGGCTATGAAGTTCTCTTTTTCGTTGTTTCTGCTCTTTGAATATATTAACATAAAGGTCAATATTGCACCGCCGGTCACATGTTTCGATTACAAGAATAGTTGGAGTCTTTTTTATTTATTTAGAGCCATTATGTAAAACAAGATAAATAATATATTTCGTACTTAAATCAAAATTACCAAGTTAATTTACCAAACAGACCGTGTAAAAGATTCCGCCACACGTCATATTTATCGGAATGAATATACCAGGCGAGCATGTAGTGAAAAGGATATGTCCGAAGAACGCCTGAAGCGACAGGCAGTTAGCTACCGAGTTACGCGCGCGTGTGCGGTAGCTGCCAGCTATCGGGAATATCCAATGCATTGGATACAAACATTTTTATTAATTTTTTTACTGTATAAATAAAAATTCTCTATTTAACCTATTCTATTTTTTAATAATTATTGAATTGATAAATGTTTTTTTTATATATTTGCCACGCTCAATTACGTAGGTATTTCAAGACAGTTAAAACAAGATTTGTCATCCAAACTATAGTAAGCACAATTATATTTCCCAGTGACGTCACTATGTATCAAGAAGTCAGGATTAGTGCTTAGTGGAGGATACATTCACATTCGCTTTAATATTATTATACATACACCGAACGCATAATTTGACACAAAAATTGTAGGTACCTACCTAAGTTAAAACATTATTTAAGGATTATTTCTATTTATTTATTTATTTCTTCTTGGCGATATTGTGTATTAGGAATACAGGATTAGAAGAAGATATTAAAAGACCCTGTTGAGCGCCACTGGTTTTAGGGGCCATTAGCTTCCGTGCTACGCGCGCGTGTGCGGTAGCCGCAAGCTCAACGGAAAATGTCGAGAGCGGCCGAGCGAAACCGACCCGAGCCGAAGTCAGCATCGGAAAGTTGAGTTCTTAATTGTAAAGCATGACTCGAAGCGTGTATTCATTGAAATTTATTATAGGATGGTGCTTAATTTTGTATATACGTACGTAACTTAATACTGAATCGGTGTGTGGGATTGTCGGTACGTTGGTAGGTACCAACGTAGGTATTGACTGATTTTTGAAAGAGAAAACATAACCAATAGTTTGGTAACTCGTTGTTCTCATTTCACGACGATAATAATTGTTTTCCCGGAATATTGTCGATAATGTTTTACGGCTTTCCCGCTCTGGAAACGTGAATATATATGTGTAAGGCAAATTGGGATTGGAGTTATGGCCGCCATTACGACCGCGTCCGCGATAAAATTTTGCACGGTGTTAAAATTTGGCGGGAAGAATCGTCGCGCGGGAAAAACGAGGCCTAAACCGTGACAAATGCGGCCAACCGAGGTGGGCCGAACGTGAATTCGAAACGGACGCGGTGCTTCATTCTCATTCAAAATATTTCAAAAGATCGTTCCGAATCTGTTTTCTGTTACACATTTGTACATGTCACATTGATGGAAATTATTGCGAATAAAAAATTTATGTAGGTACGCAATTTTCCATATAAATGTTATATTTTTGTGACAGCTTAATTTGTACGGTGGTTTGGACCTTTACTAAAAACAAAAGAAATGGAAAAGCTTATATTAAATGCCGCGTGGAAAAATTTTCTGTTTCATGATTGCCTGGTTAATTTTTATAATTCACACTGCCATAAATTTTTTCTTTTTCTATAACTGAAGCGTCATGATACGTGAAATAGATCGCCATAATTAGTTCCAGGGAATAATAATGTGGGAGAAGATAAAAACGAAAATCCGAAAATAATAAATTGAAAATGATTCCATTCACCTTGAAAAATAATCCGTCGGATTTGGCTCATCGTATACATAAGTAAGAATTTTTAATTTTAATTTGGAACAGCTGCTTGGCCCTACTTGGTGATATCAACTTATCGTTAGTGGTAACAAAATATTTTACATTGATCGTAAAATGATTATTTTATAGTTTAGCGATATTTTAGTGCGTTAAGTAGGTGTTGAAAACGGTTATGTTGCCCGGAGAACAGCGGTCGCGGCGAGTGAGCCCGCGTTGGTGGTGGCGAGGATGAGTAATGGATGCTCAGAGCACCAGCTTAGATGGTTTCATCACAAAGGCTTAAATTAATCCCAGAGACTGTAGACGTCGGTGTTTACACGTTCGCAAAAACGTAATGCAATAATTAACAACTGTAACTCGGTCTATTCTAATGATGAAAAAGAGATGTTTAAAATACATATACCTACCTACTCGTATCTACATAAATACGATAGGTACCTACATAAAATCTTCAGCCGATTTTTTTTTTGTGAATATTATACAGGGTTATTTGGAAAACATTAATAATCTCGCAGGACTATATTCTTGCCTTGATTATGAGTCGAAAATGTTAAATCTATTATGACCTAATATTAATAGTTATGGAGACGTGCGACATCAAAGTGTGCATTTTTTTTCAATATTTCTGACTTATTTTTTGTAAAACGTTGGACTGTCATTACAGTAACTTCTATCGAATGTGAAAAATTCATTAATAATAATATAAGTCAAATAAAATAATAAAAATCTTCGAATTCCAATTGGAATGTTTTCCAAAAAAATTTCAGGGTATTTATGATTTTATTTAACTTGTACTGAAACGAAGGAATTTTTCGTATTCGATGTAAGTTACTGTAATGATAGTCCGACGTTTTACAAAAAATAAGACGGAAATATTGAAAAAAAATGCAAACTTTGATGTCGCATATCTCCATAACTATTAATATTAGGTCATGCTGGAACATTTTCGACTCATAATCAAGGCCATAATATAGTGCTGCGAGGTTATTAATGTTTTTCAAATAACCCTGTTTAATTCATATACCTACCTACCTACGCCTAGATGTAGTCCTAATCACTAAGTCAGGCAGTTTGACCACTGGAATAGTGCGGTTGTACTAATCTGCGCACAAACGCATTTGGAGGGAGGGTGTAACCTAATCCAATATACGGTCAATTAGATGTCATGCTCTATCTACTTACCACTCTAGTTCGGCTTTGTAATATATTCAGATTTTCTATTATAACAAATCGCATAGTCAGAATGTATAGCCAAGTTCTGACGTTCTATGAGATGTTAAAACGAGGAATTTTTCCAGGTTTCCAGGTTTGTTGTACCTACCTTCTACAGGTATTTAAAATTGAGACGCACTATCTTAAATACTAATATAGTCGCACCAATTTTTATACTGACAAGGACAAACCAAATTAAAGATAAAACTAATTACTGCTTATTCGTTGATCTGCATAAATTTTTTCATAGATGTCTACTGGTTAGCGTATGAGTTGGTTGAGTAATATCACAGTATACTAAGAACAGTAATACGTCTTCATACAAACTGGCCGCTACCCATAGAATGTGTGTGTGCGTGCTCGGCGCCGTGTACGCAAGCACTGTGACGCACACATTGACATAGAATATGGGGGCACAAGGCGGCGGCAATAAGGGCCGTGCCTTCGGTGCCATTCGCGCTCGCAGCCGCCGCATTAGAAAAAAAATGCGCCTCCTGAAAAAAAAGACTTTTTTACGTTTGTGGTGCTTTACTAAAAAGGTGTGTTGATTATCACAAAGACTGGGAGTTTTTAAAAGTCTACGTTGATGTTTTGCAATTTAAGTGCAGAAATTAGGTATATTAATTATAGAAATTTTCGGTTTTATGTCTACCTTATGCGTCGGAATCTCAGACGCTACGAGTTAAAAGAAACGGAGTAAAAGCTGGACATAAACTACTGTTCTGGGTGTACTGTGGTAATATGTTATATGTGTATTGTCCGGTGATAGAAAGATTTTAATATTCGTAAAATAATACGGTGGAAGAAACACACCAAAATAACTTTCGGTATAAACAGGTTCAAATGGTTCCGGGCTATGTTACAATTATAATTTATGATTTGGCAGAAGTTGATTATAAATCATACCTATATTTTATTATTCAAGACACAAAGCAGGTGAACGTATATCTCTTTCATTTCCAGTTAGGTACCTCCTGTTACATTACTGGCTTTTCGAACAGAGCGTGTAATTGCACGCTAATTGACTGTTGTAATTAAATAGGAATCTAGTGGGATTGCGTGAATATAATATATGCATAATTGTAATCTCCAATTTATTTGAAACGTAGTGATTCATAAACTATATATATCCACTTCATATTGTAATTTAGGTAGATAATGTTTTATACGTTTAAATTTTGAAAGCTTCTTTTTTTCATTTAATTATCGTAATACCTATATAATATTCATTTCGGATTAGGTACTTGGTTCTGCTCTCCATCAGAATCAGTATTATCCCCAATAAGTCAGACGATTGATAATTATGATCACCTTTAGTATACTAATCATTAATCCTTTTTGAGGTCCTTGAGAGGAATTTAAAAAAAATTGTGTTCATAACTTTTACAAAAGCTCCGTACAGAATATTTTCAACTATTTAATGATTTAATGAATCGTTAAGTAAGTGAAATTTTTTTATAAAAAATCAGTAGCAAATTTAAATAGTTGCGGATATTTTATACGAACCGTATGTTTTTCCGAGAAACGATTCTCGACGTTTCGTTGAATGCTTATTCAACGTCATCAGGAGGACGACCTTTACCCGCGGAGGTAGAGGGCGAGAGGCGAACTGATTACTGCTTTCGAGGGCGTAATTTATATGCACTTTGGTGTGGAGTGTTCACTTCTTCTACAATAGAGGTCGCCAGTGTGCAATATGTACTAGTTACGTCGGCGGACTTTACTGCGACGTTTCTCAAGGGTTGAATCAAGTATTTGGCGCCCATTTGTTCTTACGACATTGATGACAGTTGATGACAGTTGCTCAAATAGTTGAAAAATATTAAGTACATTTCTTATAAATTAATGTTGGTCTTACCGAATATTGAAAACCTTCTACTTACTTGATGTTTTTATCGTACATAGGCTATACATAAACAAATTTATGGAATACATATTCATATTGTAGTTTTAATTATCAGTTCATCAACGGTATTATGGGTAGATAATTTAAAAATATCAGTACCTACCTACAGTATTTTTCCACATTAACTACTTTTAACAACCATAAATCTATTGTTACCATTATATTTTTAGTGAATAAGTATCTTAGGTAGGTATCATATAGGTAATAATTAATTTACTACCAATTTCAATGTAACCTTTATAGTTTGTTTTCTGTTTTATTTTTGTTCCAAACATAAAAATACATGTTTACTTGCTGTTATTCTCATTATATAATATTTTTACATATTAATCTTTTTCAATTTCGTATCTCACAATGAGACTCTTGTTACAAAAACATCAAAATACTGAATATTTTACTCGTAAAATTAAAATCTTCTAGTATGGATGAGTTTTATCACTTTCAATATAAATTTGGCAATATTGTAGGTATATTTTCTTCTTTTGTCTTCCTATTCCATGTTGTTAGTTTATAACGGGTTGCAATTTTCCCTTCTATTAGACAGGAGTGTGTATGAACACATTGAAGCATGACTGAAAAAAATCAAAATAAAATATAGGTATATCTCCGAATATTCCCAATTATTATCACACAAATGTTTTTTCCAAAATGTATGCTTACATAAAAGTCGTGTTTCAATGTACCTACTCACTGCACGCGTCTGCTATTAGTATAATAGTAGTTGGTACCACATTCGGTAGTTTTTCGTAGCCTTTTTTAGGATAGGACCAACCTTGAAGCTGTCTATTTTTAAAGTCTTCATTTGATAGTAGCACTCCCAACTCGCCTCAGCATCTTCTTTTCGATAACGTGCAACTGCTGTTCATTTCTTCTAACTGCACTTCTAACTCTCCAGTTTTCATTTAGTTTTAGTTTTTAGATCTCCAAAAATGGGTATTTTACATGCATAGCTGAGGTTGACTTGTTGTCGGTTTATTTTATGAGAATATGAAGTTAATATAGGTATATTCGCTTACTTCTGCCGTCTTGGAGTTTTTACTCCCTTTCTCGTAGCGTCTGCTTGTCTGCCGAAAAAACTTTGGATCGATTTTTAAACCTTTTCCCGTGATCCAATCGAGCTGAAACTTTGCAGACAGACTCGCGGCGACGAAGAAAATGATCTAAAAAAATTTCGTTTAAATTTTTTTAACAATCATAGTATAATTTTGGATTTTTCTAAATTTTAATGATTTATATATTAATTAGTGTATATTATAGATATCTCACAGAGACGAAACTGTATTAATTATGGGAAAGTAGGTATAGAAGTCATTTGGGTGTAACAGGACTTATGACCTGTCTTTTGGTTGGCTTAAGTGATCACTTTACACAATTGTAACATTCGCCATTTCCACCCATGATAGAATATACCATGCTTATTCATTTTTTGGAAGTTGTATATATGTTCAAATTGCGTGAAGCTTTCATATATGAGTTGTAAGCGCCTTTTCCATGCGGCCTGTACAAAGCCATTTTCATTCCCCTAAATCCCCACAGATGTCGCTAATGAGAAAATCTACAATTGATTTTACGGAATTTTGGGAGCAATATACTTTTATTATGTGTCTTAATAATAATGTCTCTGTGACATAAATCCAGCACTGTTCTGAAAGATTTGAACAAACTCAAAATATTCTGATTTATATATTGTTTAATTTTCGAGCCCGACGCGTGGAGTAGGCGCGAAACCCGTTTCAATGAGAAAGGGAGTATAATAAAAACTTGGTTTTTATGGGTTAGTTTTTTTTTCTCTTCAATCGATGTTGTAGGTTTCGACAACATTGTACCATTGAATTAATTAGGTGTATAAATGATATATTTATGGAAACATGACTGTGTGCACCATAAATAAATAAACGTTATCTCGGTGTGCGTGAACCGTCTAAGCACAGCGCCGCAGTGAAAGCGTGTGATACCTAATACTAACCTCTCATCCGAAACCGTAGCCCGCCCACTCGCGGTTAACACATACCCAGCCGCATTACCTATATACACCACATACGCGGTAGTCACTAAACCATGCACAGTAGCACACACAGCCCCCCGAGCCGGTAGCGGTTCCCGTGATTCGTTTTTTAAACCGAATCCCGCGTCTTGATTGGCCGCTGCGTAAGCCAGTAGCGGCGCCCTTCAGCCGCGAGTGGATCGCCAATCAAATGCCGGATGCGAGATGCATAATAAAACGATCCCCAGCGTCAGGATTGGCCGGAGACCGAATAAATTATACCGCGAACAGAAGCCGGACTTCGAGTAAGTGTATGTGTTTTTTTTTCTTCTTCTTTCGGTATAAGAATCATTGTCCGTCACTAATAAACACCCAATTCGGAATTTAGTAGGTACTTTTATGTTCCTTAATGTAACTTTTAAAAAAAATATCTCACTTCTATCGTGTCTACCGACATCGTAAAATATAATTTCGCAAAACGTACATTTTAATGTTATGTCAGTCATTTAGGTATGTGAGTAGATAATTTAACCAATTATTATCTGTCAATACCAAGATCCGATCTTGTTTCTTTTACTTTTAATATATTTCAAGATTATAGTTATCTACCTACCTACCTACCTACCTTCATTTTACACAATTTAATATTGTCATGTATTTTATTTATAGATATTTTATTTTATTTAAGTCAAGCCCGACTTCAGAGCCAATAGGTACGTAGATGATTTAAAGGTTAAGGCACGCCTTAAAAGCGTAATTTTCAGTACAAAATGAAACTTTTAAGGCGTATGCTTAGAGTATATACAATCCACATACTCTAAGGGCGTATGTACCTTAACCTTTAAATGATCTGTCCACACTTCGCAATGAACAGAGAGAGTTGCATGAACAATAATTCAAATATTAATTTAATATCTGGTATAAATAATAATTAAACATTGACTTTTTTTAATAACTTTTTTTTTAAAATTCAGAGTTGCCCAACATATAAACTTTATAACGGTAGTTTTTATTTTAATTTGTTTATATATTCTTATCTTCTATCCACAAATGAGCTACAAATGTCATTATAATGTTATGTTGTGCATGTTGTGTATAATGTAGGTAGAACATTGCATTACATCGATTTGGTAGGTCATCAGTAACATTGCATAGCATAGCTCATTCTTAAATGAAATTTTGCTTAATTATATGGCAGCTATGGATAAAATAAATTATTTTATTAGGTATATGAAGGTTTAGCGTAAACAAGCAAAAATTTATATGTACATCGTTTTTTTTAAATTTTAACAAACATAAATATAGAGTCAAACCTTCTAGTTTACACATATATGCAATTTTATAATAAACTGTAGATACGTTACAAGGGTGAAATCTTGGAAACTCAAAAGTAAGATAATTGCCTTACTTGCATTCGTTATCGAACGGACCTTCGTTGTGATCAGGCGCGACGCTATGCGGAAAAAGGAACAGGAAGGAAAGGAAATGAGTATCGTACACTATTGTAAGAATGAGTATGTTATTTTGGTCACCGCGACTTCAAATTACCTGATTTTTCTGTCTACACGCAGAGCGTTTGTGTACCGTGATTTGTTGTCTCTTTCAAAGCAAAATTTGCTACATATGAAAGTCAGCTAGTATGGGAATAACGTGTCTATATTATAATACGTCAATGCATATATATATGTGCATTATTGTTAACTAAACTGTTTACGAGAAAAAAAATCCATCAAAGTATTTCGGTGTCGTGACGTGCGGTCTTAGTATATATTGTATCAACCGATATTTTTTATTAGCCACTTTGACATGAATGGGAATATATATATTCACAAATTAAATTCAGATTGAATATCTAACTTCGCCGGAGGGCATAAACGTAAGTAGGTGTGTTAGCACAAAGTTTGTGGTAAGCGAAACACAATATTAAAGATCACCTTGTTAGATTTACATCCTTGTGTGCCTTTTAAAGTTGGTGACTCAATGGGAAAATATCTTGAACACAAGAATCGTGTTCCTTCTCACAAATGTTATACTGTGACTACCCGGGATACAGAAAGGCCCGTTGTAATAAACTCATAGAAGCTAGAATGATTATTATTTCCGTAAGAAATATGCCCCTAGACTTACATCATTGCATCGTTGACATTTGTATTGGGAGAAACAACATAGTTTAATTGTGTACGATATTCCTACCTTACGTGGGCGCTAGAAAACCATTCTTGAATAAAACGGAATTTAAAAAAAGATTGAGATATTTTAAGCACTACTTTTCTGTTTATATTGGTGATACATTTGATATGTTTTAGCAGAATTATTAAAAATCATTTTAATAAACGATTGCAGCAATGTCCATCTTCCGCTACTATTGAAGAATTCCAGAAACTTAAATAAGTATTCCGTTTGTTGGTACACATACTGCTGTTGTATTATCAACATTACTGCCAACTTCTCTGAAAATACGTACTTTATGCAACATACAGATCTTTTCATATAAGCTTGCAATCGAGTTAGTGTGGGTACAGTGCGTAATACGCGCATTGTACCCACACTAACTCAATTGCAAGCTTATATGAAAATACCCATACCTACTCATTTTCAGACAGGTTGACTGTAAAGTTAGCACGGAGGCTGCCATTCTCCCCAAAAATACTTATTTCGCTTCTTCTAAGTATGTGTTCCTGATCAAGGTATTCCCAGATATTTTCAATTCATCTGGGAATACCTACCTTCTTTTGAATTATCAAAATAATAATTTCATTGTCTGTCTGTCTGTCAGTCTGCCTGCCGTAAAGTCCGTATAATTAATAATAATAGATAATTAGAGTACCTATGACAAGCGATCAGTGCGTAGCGTAGTTACGTGGTCACGCAAGGCATGAAGATATTATTATTTCCCGTGATTTTTCACGGATTTACGGCTAGTTACAAAATGAGCGAGTCTTACGGTAGTCGCTAAAGATCAGTGTAACATCTTTTCTTAGTAACGCTTTTCTCTATTATTGTTCTTAACTCATTTCACGCTCGGTGGGTAAAGAAGACAGTTGCTCGAGCAAGTAGTTTTGACAAGTTGGTAAAGAAGTCTGCGGCTTCCCATGAACCGAAAAATTGTCATAATGTCTCGAGTAGAAAAAGAACGCGGGCGCGGAATTGCTTATTATTTTATACAAAACATAAAATAAAAACTGTTGACGCTGAAATAATGAGCCGCTTCGAAGTACGACTCACCAGGCGCGCATGAGATCCAGGAGGTATCTCGAGTTTTCCCACCGCCGCGTGGGCTATATGATATATCGGCGGGCGTCCCCCCACCCTCCCCCGCCTGAGCCGCGGTCGCCCCGGGCGCACGCGCGGTTCCCAGACGCCAGGGGAACATAATCCCGCGCTGGTATTTCACCACTGGCGCAGATCCGTTCTGCCGCCCCCGCTGCACCTCTCGCAGGCCGCGGTGGGAAACGTTTGAAAATGGAACCATTTACGAGGAATGCCGAAACATCACCCGATTACCCGGGCCGGTTATGCTCTCCCGATAACGGACCAAAGTACCTACCAATCAATCGGTGATTAATAATTTTCAAAATCATGAAGCGTGGGAAAATTGTATTAAAATTAAGTTTTCACGCGAAATGCATTTATTTGCCCTCAGTATGGAATTTCTAAAATCATAAGATCCGTGTTTCTCTTTTATTTTATTATTATGTGTCGTTTGTGGGTATGTATGTTATCCGTAATTTTTATTATTATAAATATTACGATGCCTAAAACGTTTATTTCTGTTCTATCCTGAAATTACGTTTATTATTTCGTAGTAGGTAACTTCTATGGATTATTTTAAAACCGTACACAATTTCAACAATGTAATAAAATAATTTAAAGTTGATATTTAAACACAAGAAACATTCATACACATTTAAACATAGAAAATTTTACTTTGTTTATTTGGTTTAGTAATTTCTCTAACATTTTTAAAAGTTACTCATGTATCATTACAAAAAAAAATACAATCGTATTGTATAAAACATTGTAAATCCAATAAAAATCTGTGACCCGAATAAAATAAAACAAAGGAAAATCCACATTGAACATTGTTCCGTTTGATCGCGTGAATAAATTTACTATTAAAACTTCCGTTAGGATTCCACTCTCGTTTGTGATTCCATCCGCTTACGTAAAAAGAAACGATGGTGTCAATTTCATGTATGTGTAAGTAATACTTACTCACCCGCTTGTTTCTCGGCTTGCTCGATCTACGCCTTCGAGCTCTGATAACCCTTTGAGCTCCATAGTGCTTACGTTCTAGATGATAAGCTCTTTTCATACCGAACTTGAAAGTGATATTTGATGGAAATAACTAAAAATATTCTACGCGACATTTTATGCTGCGTTAGGTCACCGATTTTATAAAAAAAATATGGTATTTTGTAACACAATGCGTCGGTAACGTAGCGAAACGTATCTACACTAAAATATCAAATCAGAAACAATATGAGTTAGAAATTGATAATGATTTTCGGTCTAATTAATAATTAAAAACATATATAGGTACACAGTGCTTTTTCTGTAGAAAATGATATGGATCTCATATTGTGCCGGTGTTTTAGAGTAAACCATTTTTTAAATAAGTTACAAAAATAGAAACTTGAAAATGTAAGAAAAACAAACTTTTACAGAAAATTACTATAAAAATAAACTTTTCCTTAGTTTTCTTTTTCCTCTAAGAAAGCAACGAACACACAAATAAAGGTTTTTCAGATACCTTCCCCAAAATTCACCATACGATATAAAATTTAGATGTAAGTAAAGCAAAAAACCATTATACTTTCGAAACACAATCGTGGTGACTAGTACCTACTAGCGAAGTCGCCCGAGAGTTCGTAATGGGCACTAAAAATTTTAAGAGGAACAAAACATTTTAAAAAATAGTGTCGATTATTAATATGAATGCTCACAACCGTTCCATCTATTGTCTATAGCGTAACGTTTGTTTACATTTTATATTTTTCTGATTGGTTGTATTCATTGATTCCAAGCCTGACAACGTAAAAACATCAAAATAGACAAAGTAACAAAGTTATACAATAAGAGTAGAGATAGCAAAATTACTATTTTCAATTATAAATGCACATTAAATTATAAATAAATACAATTGAAATTTTATCTAGTTCTCATTCAAGAACGTTGGAACTCCTTCATATAGTTTATTTTTTGTCGGCATGGTGGTTTGTTTTGATATAAAATAATTAAATCTTTGAATAGGTACCGACATACATAAAATCTTATGTAGGTATGTAGAGTCAGTGTTTCATTACCTTGAATTTTTTATACATTGATATGATTTGTATAATACACAGTGCATCAGTGCGTTTCGTGGTTGGTTGACGGAGCGGGTCAGTACGCAACTAACTTTCGATCTTACATCATGATCTTACGTGACTTACCTCATAGTTACCCTAGAGATGGAGTGCGAAGTTATAAAACGTTTGCTCTACCTGCATACGTAACATAGATTTCGACAAGCATACATAACTAATATAGTAATAACTCGCAAGTCGTTTTAACATTTTAAATTCTTTTTGTACCACTGTATTATTATTATTTGTAAAACATGTTTATTCTGATAAAGATAAAAAATGCTTATTTTCAATCACGTCATAGAGGGTTAAATGGAAAAGAATTCAAATAGCGCCTAATTATGACCGCGAGTGGTTTATGGTTGACCCAAAATATTCTCTCAGGCCGGATAAATATGTCGTTTTATATCGCTAAACGATCGAGCCTCCACAATCAAAAGGGTTCGTCTCACACAACGATTGGATGTTTCCTATAATTACTACCTACTTGGGAAATCCCACCACGCCTTCTGTCCTTATGGCAACCTGGGATTATTTTATTCTTCTGTGGGAATATAAAAACATACCTACATGATTGTTAGGAACGAATACATTTTTATTTTTATTTATCGTAATGAGGTCATTATTTATATATGCTTATTATACCTTACATTTACCGCATGCATCAGGTATCCTTGCCATTTTAATCTAATTACTGTTTTTATCTCAAACATGATTACAGGTATGCTGTGATGAAACCCTTTGGATTATAAATACAACTATAACCTGATAAATGAAAAATGATATTTGCATCATATAAAATAACGTTATAAATATTACCTATAGGTGGGGTATAAAAGCATATGCAGCAATATATAAAATAATAAAATGTTATGAATACAGTTATCGAATATACTGAATTCAAGATTTTATGTATCTATCCTTTCCAAAATCATGTTTCCTATAAATTTATAGGCTATATTTCTTATTAAATCTCGAATTCAGTATATTCTAAATTAATAATCCTCGATGACTGCATTGAGTTTTTTCGATGCCTTTGCTTTTATACCTCACATGTAAAAAATATACAGACAATGATTATTTAATAATATTTAAAAATATTAACTTTCTCAAAACGAGCATTCTTCACTAATTCCTAGTTCCGAAATCATAAAATGCAAAACTTGAAACAAGCACATCCCTAAGATTTCAAAATAACAAAATGCAAAACCAAACAATATCAGCAAAATTATATTTATTTTACACAAGAATGAAGAAATTCAATAGCCTTCATACAGAAATTAAGAAGATAACCGATATTAAACAAATAAAAAATAAATTAAATGAACACTACAAAAAACACAAAACAATAAATATTTTTTAAATGTATGTATTTATGTTCATTATTTGCCACTCAAAATATGCAATTAATTTTATAAAAGTCCCATTCCAAGCACAAGAGTAATTCTCTTTTTGGAGACGTACAGCGATAAAATTTATGTATTTATTTATAGTTTAATAGACTAGAAAAAAATTTAATAAACTGTTGGTCATATTTGAATAAATATATTTTTTATTTGACTTAAAGGAGTAATATTATCGAAGCATGCTGTTGGAGTTTTATATATTCGACAGTAATTTTACGTACATACTACGGGAATTAGAATGAATTGATCGGATAAATTCTAGAACTATTTTGTCTATGGTGTGTGATAATTTTTCATTTCGCGCCTTGAAAATACATATGCGTAGGTATAAGTACTTCAAAGTTGACTTCGTTACTTTTTGGAGACATCGATTATGCTATTTATCACTGCTTGTGTAGGTATGTGCATTTACCTAACCAAGTGAACAGAAATTAATTGCTTAACATCATTGATATAATTTATTTTATTTCACACGAGCGACGCTTTTTTAATTCCATTCTCATTTTTAAGATCAGATTTGCATTATTTCCTCATTTGTCCGGCAGATTGAGCAAATTTCACAATTTTTTCTCATATCTTCTCTTGCGGTTTTTATTATATTTTTGTTATATCACTTAAAATTTAATCATCAGGTTACATATATATATATATAATATATATATATATATATATATATTATATATTATATATATATATATATAATACAAATACTTATTAAAATGACACACACTAAATTATATCATTGATTAATAAAAAAAACCAGTAGGTACCTGGTAGTGGTTTTTACTAAGTTAACTAACATTCTGTTAAAATTTAAGAATAGCCTCGTGAGACGTCTTTTTTTTCAATAATATTACAAAGTAAACAATTATACTAAATGACTGTCCGTCCGTAACTTCGTATAACGTTTCGTTCGAATTCACGACTAAAAAACAAACTAAGCCGCCGGAGATGGGGCTTGAACAGCAAACCTGAGCCGGCCGCTTTATGCATGTTGCTACCGCCGCCGCTCCGTGGACCGCCAAAAATATACTATACATATATACTAGTACTTAGCAAAGGCGCGCTCCAATATTCCGCCATTTTTGACGGGTTATAGCTAGTACTTCCTAAATACACATATTCATCTACAACATTCGTTGCCTATTAGTATTTCACACGTTGTCTTACTTTCCTCCTTCTCGAATGCCATCAATTTTGACTTGTTAGCATTAAATTTCCTTGCATACATCGTACATCCTGCTTACTACTCTAAGTCTTCCTCATTATAGTAAACAGCGTAGGTACAGTCAAATAGCTCGTTTTCTCTCTTATATTAATAGATTACAGTTCTTTGATACAATTATCCATACTGAACAGTCTCGTAATAAATGTTTTTTTTTATAAAAATTATATAATTCAAAAATAAAATAAATTGAAGACAGATTGGGATCGAGAAAATTTTATTTTAATTTTGAAGAACCTGCCTGCACACGATTACATGTCTAATGTTTTAAATAATAAGTCGTTTAAATTGCCACTTCGGCTTCTTTTAAAGGGGTGAATTCGTTGAACTCCCCTTTTAATGATTTTATCAAATAAATCAGGTCTTATATTGTGAAAGCAGCGTTCGACATTCAATTTTAAATCATCAGATTATTGAGGTTTGTTTTAATAAACCATTGATTTGTGTTTTATTAAACAAAAAAAAAAAAAAAAAAACCACAAAACGTAATCCAAAGGAGTTGAATCACAACTTCTCAAAGGCCACATGACAATAGAATTTCTTGAAATTATTGATTCACTAAACTTTTCTTGCAATGAGTTGACAGTGACATTAGCAGTACGACATGTGGCATCATCTTGTTAGAACCACATGTCCTGCAAATCAAATTCATCCAGTTTTAGCCACAAAAAATCTGTAAAAATCGATCGATGTCGCTTAAATAGTCATATTCTGCTGTAATGTTATTCTGTAATGAAAAAAAATTGCAACTCCACAATAAGAATGTGTTCTTGAATATAATATATGTATGTTGTATCAAATGTGTCCAAAAAACTAAAAATGAATTAAACGGTTAATTCTGGCGTCCATTTAGCGGTAAGATCGCAAAGTAATTTGTAACTCCCGTATCAGAAAAAGTGGATTGCTCTGAAAATGGACAACAAATGTTAATCAATTAATAAATGAGACTTACATATAAGTTCAATATATTCACGGAAATATACAAGGCTTCTATAGTGTAATTGGGTAACGCGCCTGCCCCGAAAAGGAGGAGATCCGTTCTTTCTAATTTATAAATTAATTTGGTTTTAACTTAAACTTTGTTGACGCTTTAGAGCTTTCTGATTGAATTCATTAATTTCAAACTTGTCAAACTTAAAACCTCATTATTGACAAAGACATGTATCCAAAATGCTTTATCTGAAAAGATGATTTTTTTTAGAAAAATTACGCTTAATTTCTTGTGGTTTCAGTCATTGGGTCAATGCAGTCTTATGAAGGTTTAATAAAACACGTCTTTTTGCAAAATACACCAAGTTGTCGTTGTTGCAGGTCCGAATCATTTTGAACGACGGCGGCCCTCGTAGCGCAGTGGGTACAACACTAGCTTCCCACACCGAGGGTTCCGGGTTCGATTCCCGGTGAGGTCACAATTTTAATCGACGTGATTTACTCAAGCCTGGGTGTTTTGTAATGTATTTCGCTTCTGTAATTGGGCCTCCTGGCCTGTTGAAGCGTAAAAAAAATAGAAATAGAAAATAAAATCTAAAATTTGTATCTTACATAACCCTAGCTGTTTGACAGTTCGTTCATTGCCGCGAGCCGCGGGACGACGCCCAGGGTGGCCGGTCGTGAGATAATCGAAGCGAAATAATCGAGCGAAGTACCGAAGTACCGAAATAAACCAGAGCGACCTCTATGTGCGACAATGGAATATTCTACGAGCGATAAATAAGTTTTACCTAGAGATAATAAAGTGTTCATTTACGAGTATTGCGAAATATACTTCGAAAAAGTGTAGATTAAAGAATAGCTTTAAGTTTAATTCGCGTTAAGTGACGTTGTACATTGAATAATTAATTAATCATTAATTAATAAAAAGCTAAATAATTTCCAGTGTTTTCTTTCATTTCTATCTAGCCACGATACGTAACAATATCAATATCAATATTGTACGGGTTGCGTCATTCCACTAATTACAAAATACGACAAGAATAATAGTTCTTTGGCTCTGTGGTGTCTGTTAGAGACATTCGAATCTTCGGCACAAATATAATCCTTAACCATTATGGCGAGAACGTCATTTTCTTCTTAATAATACACTTTTATGTGAAGTGAAGAAAGCTTCACTGCTTCTTTCTCTAATTCTACAATTTCTTTTTATGTTTTCAAGGTACTTTTTACGAAATGCTCTGGAATGCGCCAACTCACTAGACCCTTGTAGGTATTATTTATTCAAAAAATCGAGGCACAAAGGTCCCGGGCGCGAGGGTAGGCAAGGGTCGGGGAAGGGCGGAGAGGTACGAAAAGTCTTCTTCGATAGGTACTTCATTTTTTGTATATAGAAGGCGGGGCGCACAAATAATAATACAATACAAATGTATGCTTATTATAAATACCCTATCATTTAACAAGGATGGAAGATATAATATCTATATCGTATCTTATTGAAATTACGCGCAAATATTACTGAAAGCTTTAAGAAGGTGGTTGAAAAGTTGATCGAATATCGATATTTTTATATTATTTTCTTGGTGCCTACAACATATTCGTAAGGTATCGTTCATAAATACAGAGTGCTTGGTTATTGTTTCGTGCGATAGTAAATGGAGCGCATGACACAAATTCTAGTTAACCTATGATGAAAAATCAAACACTGTTATTTTTTCGTTGAATTAAACAAGAAGAAAGCATTTTTTCTTTTAATATCTCATAACTTCGGGCTGCACGTTTACTGCAATTTTAAGAGACTGTCAAACGAACATTTTTTTTATTATATATAGCTGCAAACTTATCAGAATAAATAAGTGTCTGAGAAAACTGTAGTTTGACTACATCGCTGCGTTTATATGGACATGTTACTGACGATTGATGATTCCTTATTGACTGCCTCAACAGTATTGAATTTGAATAAAATGATTGGATTGTGTTTCCATTTCTGTTTGTCATCGTCTTTGCCTCTTGACGTCACAACACAATGACAATAATAAAAGATTTTGTAGATGTAAATAAAATTGAAAATGTATTTCATGACTGTAAATAATATATATCACTCGTATCATTTAAATATTATTGTACTTACAATAAATTCATAAATGTTATAAACAACTCCCTATATTTTTTTCGCAAGATTTTATCAAGATTTTATCAAGAAGGCATTTTAAAATACTGAAGAATTTTATCATTATCAATATTTATTGAAATAAGAAATATATTATTTCATCACAATCCCTTAACGACACCACTTGATTTTTTTCTAATTATCTTGCAATTTTTTCTGATGTCACTGCGTTCTTTTTTGAATTACTAGTTAAATTACTAAATACTCTCTGGTTTGCTTCAATTTATGTTGTATTACATTGTTCGACAAAAATATGAATTTTATGGACATACTGTTTTAATCAACATTTTATATATAGTTAAATACGTTTTTATCAATCGCTTATTTGTATCCAATTGACTTTAAATTGTTAAAATGGCATAATCTAAGAATGTGGTTCCGTTGTTCATACAATGGAAATGAGTATTTCACTATACCTATAATTGAATGGACGCTTAAATAAGATGCAATATGAATTTTGATTTTCATGGTAACACCAAATATTAATGCAAATCGTTAAGTACAGAAATATAACTATGAGTTAATAAATTCTCTGATTTCATTTAAAAAAATATGTTAATCATTTATTCATAATATAAAAAAAATCCAAAAATAATCACATTATATTAATAAACCTAAACAGTACAATTTTATCTCACTAAAATAATCGTAATCTAAATTAAACAAACCAAACCTAATAACCTAACCTAACCAAACCTAATAACCTAACCTAAACAAACCTAATAACCTAACCTAATGACCTAACCTAACCTATTAACCTATGTTACAAAAAGTATCTATGTTCAATATTCATCATTTTATTTCGTCTATAAATATAAATTTGTCACGTAAACCTTGTATGTTGTCTATGATTTACACATTTTTCAAGAGTATTATCTTATTTAATACTTATTATTTAAGCGCCAATTATCTTTCATTTTGTAGGGACATTAAATTATGTAGTGAAATACTCATTTTCATTGTATGAACAACGGTACCATATTAAATTTACCGCTAAAATTATTTGTATATTGTGTTCTGCATTGGGCCTCAGTTCGGTAGCCACCGTCAGATTTGGCTATATGAAAAAATTGACTCAAGGCAGACAAACCTCGAAAAAATACGTTATAATTGAAAATAACAAGATTGTTATTTTGGTGATTATTACCGCAGCACTAAAAAATAAACGGGACGTATTTATTTATGCCCTTTTAATTAATTATTTAATTAATTTACATTTATGAATTTTAATATACAATTTTAGACGAGATCTTCGGAAAGTAGTCGTGAATCTACATGATTTAATTCGTGTGATATATTGATTGAGGCGAATGTTGAGTATAAGGGATTTGTAAATAATTGTCATTAATAACCCGACACAGTGTTTTTATGTCTACATAAATAATGGTGCAATACCACTATTCAACACCCAATGTAAAGGCATTTAAACCATTTTAAATTGGAATATGTACATCAATATTTTATTACACGTACATGGATTGTAATGTTGGACCTCTACATTATTTGGACGTTCCTAAAAAATACTTGTTATTGATGTCGACATTTATATCATCACACAAACCTGTCATTGCAATCTGGATTTTTATCTATAAGTTTTTCATGAATGTAATATATAATAAGTACTAATATTATTGTAAAAGTTGGTGATTTCTTCATCCAAAGAGTTAAAATATTAAATTAAAGCCAATGTTTTTGTCACAACGACAGAAATATTAAAATTCAACAGATATCTCAACGTCTATCTATTTTTGAGTTTTGGGGTAACGATCACCAAATAACAATATTGTTGTTTTCAAAATAGGACAAATGGTCTAGTGATGAATTATTTTTATATTTTATGTTTTATATTCTTCCATCTTATTTTCTCTTAAAGAACATACAATAAAGTGTCTTGAAGAAAGCATTTTTAGTGTGTTAAATATTCCCTAAATATATTAAAGAAGAAATCTGTTTGAACGGATAAAAACGGAGCAACGCCTACAAAAGAGAGGTCATCGTTTTATGAACTTACTTGTTCAACCGATTGCGTTAACTGAATAGGCAGGCGCAAGAGCATTTGATCAAAAATGATTTAATTTCGTGACATACTTATGTACATATTAAATGCAATGAATACTAAAGCGTACACACGAAGAGGTTAGTAAGTATAACTGTTGACATTTAAGACATGAAGACGTTAGCCTCTTACAATGTAGGCAGTACTTCAGGGCGAGGATGTTGGGAAACAGCGTGAGAGAAGAGGCATGGCCCAAGAAAGGCTATTAAAGAATTAATAAAAACTCGTTTCCTCGCATAACTCGAGGGCGCGGTACAACAATGGGTATTTAAGGATCCATTCATCTACGACGCATTGATAGGTCCATAATTCATCGGGGAAATAAAGTCGGTGTCATTAAAAGGTTTCCCGGCCACAAAAGGACTCGGCCTTTCAGCGTGAAAGCCTCCAACATCTGTCTTCAAGTGCGGCAGGAATCCATTTGTATTATTTCAAGCGGTGATTTTTACGGAATTCCTTTAACGAGCGGCGCGCGTGGCGGCCAGGAATTTTAATGGTCGAATACCAACGCTGATTGTTCTGCAAAACTTAACACAAAATAAGCCTATAATAATAATTTATTTTATTGCTAAGCACACACGTTTTAACGAGAGTTTGCTTATAATAATTTAAAACATTTTCTCTTCACGAATTTCATACTTAAATGGATGATTGGTTATTTATATTATCCGCGGAATCTCAGATAATATGACATCTTTATCATTTTGCAATTGTGGGTTCGGTAAATTTTCTTTTATCTTT